>CAUYLG010044779.1:0-92279 GCA_963573385.1 Cacajao melanocephalus
TTTTTTATGGCTGCATAGTATTCCATGGTGTATATGTGCCACATTTTCCCTGTCCAGTCTATCATCGATGGGCATTTGGGTTGGTTCCAGGTCTTTGCTCTTGTAAACAGTGCTGCAATGAACATTTGTGTGCATGTGTCCTTATAGTAGAATTATTTATAATCCTTTGGATATATACCCAGTAATGGGATTGCTGGGTCAAATGAAATTTCTATTTCTAGGTCCTTGAAGAATCGCCACACTGTCTTCCACAATGGTTGAACTAATTTACACTCCCACTAACAGTGTAAAAGTGTTCTATTTCTCCACATCCTCTCCAGCATCTGTTGTCTCCTGATTTTTTAGTGATCGCCATTCTAACTGGTGTGAGATGGTATCTCAGTGTAGTTTTGATTTGCATTTCTCTAATGACTGGTGATGATCAGCGTTTTTTGATATGTTTGTTGGCCTCATGTATGTCTTCTTTTGTAAAGTGTCTGTTCATATCCTTCGCTCACTTTTGATGTTCTTCTCTTTATTCTATCAACATCTCAATCTCTATCCCATTTCAGGACCTTTGTATCTATGGGTGTATGGTATAAGAGAAAGAGGAGCATCGAGAATGCCATTCCAGTTTCTGGCTAAATAGACACAGAGCAGTCCATCTGAGGAGGGTGTGGAGAAAAGCTGGTTAGAGAGGGACACCATCAGGCGACCCTCTCTCTACGTGCCCAGCTCCCCTCACTCTCCACCTCTGTTGAAACACCACTTTCTTATGGTATCCTGTTCACCACTGTATTCACAGAGACTGGATTGTCGTGAATGCTCAAAAAATGGTTGTCAGAATCTGACACTTAATGTTTTTGAAAAATGAAAATAATAACACTTGTTTGATTATGGTGATTACATAAGGTATCCTGAAAAGCATCTAACACATTGATTGGCATACAGTGGGTGCTCAGATGTCATTCTCTTTTTCCCACCACCCTTTCATCGTCACAGTAGCATCTGTTTCTCTCAGACAGAGCATGTATTTATAGCACTCGTTATGACAGATGACGAAACCAGGGCTCACTGTCCTTCTATGGCTTCTCCTAAATAATAAAGTTAGTAAAAGAAGTCTTCTGACTCGTAGCCTACTAAGCCATATCACTGAAATTATCCTATTTGATATTAAGTATATGTGTTCACAAGACATAATACCTTTACTTGTAAATGTTGTCTAACTATATCATAAAGGTTTGTTTTTGTCTTAATGTAGAAGAAACTATTTTCTCTCTTTTCTCATATTTTTGTTTCATTTTATATAATAACTTTCTTGCGAGTATCAGGTATTACTCCTTTCCTTTCTGGTTAGTAAGAGAAGAAAAGGTCACAGGGCAGGTTTCATTAACTTTTCCTGGGCTACCTTCCTCAGATGCAGGCTGCCTTCCAGATGTACACAGCGTTCTTTTACTGTCGTCTAGTTCTGGAGACAGAGGTCTGCTTGCATTTGTTAAGTTCAGCTTGGTAAAGAAGAGGAAGCATGATTTAGGCCTTAGGTTCAAGGATAGCTGTCCAATCTGGCTTCATTAACAATAAACCTGGTATTGTCATTTTTGTCTAACTCCTGCGATTATTCACAACTAATTTAAAACTCTAAGAGAATGGGATAACAGTGGCTCCTCAGACATCAACAACTTTATGTAAATATCTTCCTCATTGAAATGTTATTTATTTTTTGGCAAATATTTTCAAAGTAAAATCAATTTTACAATTAGGAATCATCAAACATCACTGCCTGTCCTACTGAGACAACAAATATTACAACAATCCAATAGACTCTCACACAGAAGCTACTGGCTATTACTTTAGACCTGCCTAACAAACTAAACATGCTGGTTTCTATGTCTGCAGTTCCTCAAAAATAGATAAGGGAATAGCTGAAATCAAATGAGAGCAACCCAACCCCAGAGAAGACAGAAAAACTATGATTCAGACATAAGAATTCAAAAGATCTTACAGGGCAATGGGCCTTTCACATCTCAACGGCCCATTAGGACTTCATTTTGTTGACTGCATAATAATGGCCTCAGGCATCAGGAAAGTATGAAACTGTTCAGCTAGGAAATTTTCACAGCAGAAAGAGCCCATTACTACAGGTCAAAAGAGACTCATCCTCCCCTCCCAGCAGGGTGACCTTGGACAGGTCAGCCTCCTTACCCCTCAGTGTCTATACATGGAAACAAAAAACCAACATCTTCTGCATCTCAACTGGTTACGTTAAGCTGCAAATGTGTTTTATAAACTATACAGAGTTCTGTATCTTTTGTCAGACCAGTCTTCTCCATGTTTCCTGTGTTCCAGTCACACTGAATTTCTGTCAGTTTCTTGAAAACAAAAAGGGCCTTTTTTTTTCTTACGAGGCCTCTTTTCCTCGTTTCCAGTGCCTGGAACGCTCTCCTCCGCATTCTGGAAGGTGGCTGGCTCTCATCCTTCAGATCTCGGCTTAAATTTCACTTTCTCAGAGAGAACTTTCCTGACCACGCAACCTGAAGTAGTTTTTCCCCTCTGTATCTTCTCATAGTGCCCTGTTGTTTTCTTTCTTAGAAGTTATCACAATGTGTATACCATTTATGTGTCTTTTACCTGTTGAGTGTGTATCTTCCTACTAGTTCATATACTCTGTATGTCCGGTTTTCCACCAGTTCATGTACAAGGCTTTGCACAGTGCCAGGTGCAGAATAGCAATCACAAATTTTTGTTAGACTTAATGAATGAATATACAAATGTAAGGCAATAATACCTGTACATTTTACAGAGCAGATACATGTAAAACAATGTTTAGAAAAATGCTCAATCAAAATAGTTCAACTAGAAAAAAAATGTTTGGCGCTTTAAATGGGTAAAACCTAGAATATCTGAAAATCCCAACTACATTCCATGATTCCTTTTCACTGTGAGTTTCATATAGAAGTGTGACTTTATAGATGCATTTCCAACAAAAAGGGAGATTTTAGATTAACCTATTAATTTTCTCATTTGCGCCTGTGAGATTGTTCTTGTCTCACTTTCACTGAGGAAAATAATTCAAAATTCAAAGATTTAGCAACTTCTTCAAGGTCACAAAAATAGTACTCAACAGTCAAGATCCAAACTCAAGTCCTCTGAGACAAGTCCAGTGCCTTCCAATACACTAGATTATCTCTACTTTAAAGAGAAAGGTCTGTTCAGAGGGCTGATCAAAACCACTTTGGTTTCTATCAAACTAGTTTCAGACCACTGTGTTTTGCTCTGTTGAAGGACAAACTTCAGTAAAATTAACAGTAAGTAAACAGCAACTATGAAGCTATCGGGGGGTTCACTTCAGGGTTTGTTTTCCTTTAACATTTGCTTTAATTCAAACCATAAAGAAAAGAAAATATTATATGGTAGCAAGACTTAGCAATACTTTAGAAAAACAGGGCCTAAACAGATATGGATAATTATTTTTCTCAAATATGTAAATATTTCATATAATATAGATATAATTTTATAGAACTGTATAAAAATGATTACATAGGTATTTTATATATATATGTATAATACTATTTTTCCCAAAATGACAGTGAGCATTACCACAGTATGAAATCAGTGCCACAGGAAAAACTATCAGAAAGGCCCCTTTGCCTTCCCTTAACTATTAATATGAAACAAACACACCACCAGCAGACAGCCTCTTTATGTGAAGTGCCTCGTAAGAGAAGTAAGTATTAGTAAGACAGCTGCTTCTGGATAATGGGCTCCTGTGTCTGTGAAAACTGCTACAAACCAAACAGTTTAGATTTTTTGACCTGACCTGGAAATGGAAGTGTTTGGATTTATGTGAAATTCTGAAATATATAGTGTGAGAATGGAAGGATATTTGGGGAATTTTTCTGAATGATTTCTTCAGTTCAAAAATTATCTTACAATTAGATTAGGAACCATAATTTAATTAGATTGAAATAATTCACCTCTCTACAGTGCATTTTGCTACTTCAACAACATTCATATATTTCTGCAAAATATATTTTGTGAGACTAATACAAACGTCCCACCTTTTCTTTGCTAGGAAATAAAACTAGTAGAGTTTATGCATAAATAAAGAGACTAGTTAGTTTTTTCTGCTCTTTAATAACAGGAAATAATCTCTTAAAATAGGACTACCTCAGTTCAGAAAGGCTCAGATTAGCCAAAAAGAGAAAATATGATGAATAGAAGACTGCTTAAGAACTAGTAAACAAGGATCATTAAATATACTGTAATTGGAAATATACGAAAAAATTACTGATTTAACTTTAAATATATGTATCAATCCTTAACTATGTTTATCAAAAATGATTAATTAAAATAGCAATTTGAGCCCAGATTCGTGGTTAAAATAAACTGAGTTTGTTGACAAAAGAATTTCCAGAGTCTAATTACTAGCCTAAGTTTGAAATTAACTTTTTCTAAAATACTCCATTAGACATTAGTTGTAATAATAGATACATAAGGTGATGTAGTGATTACTATATAGGTTTTTACTATATTCTTATGTAATTTCTTATTATTTATGATACCATAATATGATAGAAGCTCTTGTATTTACAAGACTCACTGGATGAACAAATGCTTTTCATTTCCTCTTTAAAATGTACTGGATTGGGCTGGGCGTGGTGTCTTGCTGCTGTAATCCCAGCACTTTGGGAGGCCCAGACAGGTGAATCACTTCAGGTCAGGAGTTCAAGACCAGCCTGGCCAACGCGGTGAAACCCTGTCTCTACTAAAAATACAAAAATTAGGCAGGTGTGGTGGCACATGCCTGTAATCCCAGCTACTCCAGAGGCTGAGGGAGGAGAATCACTTGAACGTAGGAGATGGAGGTTGCAGTGAGCCGAGATCACACCACTGTACTCCAGCCTGGGCAACAGAGCAAGACTCCACCTCAAAAATATATACATACATATATATGTATAATGCTTTGACTCTTCAAATGCTAATAGATAGTAAACTAATCTTTAGTAATCTTATGTTCATAAATGTTTCACATTCATTATACTGTTTGGTCCTTATAACATCTTATTATAAGGCTTGCTTCGTAATAATGGCTCCCATTTCTAAATCTGTAAGTGAGTAGACACTACAGTCCCCTCAGCAACATTCAACTTCTAACTTATACATAACTTTCATAACAAGTTATACATAATAAATAATAACCTCAGAAATAAAAAATATTTTTAAAAAGTACCATAGAATTATAGTCAAGCACTAAGTTCCCTAACATGAACACATCATCATCAGAAACATCAAAATATGCATTAACATAAGTAAAATATGCCAATTTTAATAATGCACATTGGTTACTCCATTTGAGTGAAAAACTATAAATAAGTGGTATAACTCTTGATGTTAATGTTGGTGATACTAAAATGATGATGTTTGTTATGGGCTGAATGTCTGCATTGCCCCAAAGTTCATATGTTGAAGCCCTAACCTCCAATGTGAGATTATTTGGAGATGGGTCTTTGACAGATAATTAGGGTTAGATGAGGTCATGAGGAGCAGAGGTCACCATGACGGGATTAAGGCCTTTATGACAAGAAGCACCAGAGAGCAAGAGTGAGCAAACTCTTCTCTCTCTCTCCCTCTCTCTCTCTCTCTCTCCTCCCAGGGCAGAAAGAAAGCCTTCACCAGAAACTGATCATGCTGGCATCTTGATCTTGGGCTTCCCAATCTCCAGACCTGTGAGAAATACATTTGTATTGCCTAATCTATCCAGTATTTTATAATGGCACCCTGAGGTGACTACGACAATATGCAACTATAAACAATATTAAAAATTATATTTCTAATTAAAGCATGCCTTCTTATTTTTATTGCTTTTTACATTCAAGATCCTGAATTCCTGACATATATAAAATAAAAAGGTTTTTAACATAAGAAGCTTAATCTTTGAACATAAATAATAATACAAATATCTTTAGAAATGTTATAAAAGGTACTTATATAGCAGTCGATGAGGACAAGCCATCCCAAGTAAGCTTAAGAGTAAGGTTCATTCCCCAGGAAACTGCAATCATTAAAGAACTATTTTTCTAAGGATAGTGCCCTCCAGTTCCATCCATATCCCTGCAAAGGACATGATCTTGTTCTTTTTCATGACTGCATAGTTGTCTATGGTGTATATGTACCACATTTTCTTTATCCAGTCTATCATTGATGGGCATTTAGGTTGATTCCATGTTTTTGCTATTGTGAATAGTGCTGCAATGAATATACACACGCATGTGTCTTTATAACATTATTTATATTCCTTTGGGTATATACCCAGTAATGGGATTACTGAGTGGAAGAGAATACATGAACACATAGCAGGGAACAACACACCCTGGGGCCTCTTGGAGGGTGGAGGGTGGGAGGAGGGAGAGGAGCACTAAAAATAATTTACGGGTTCTAGGCTTAATACATGAGTGATGAAATAATCTGTACAACAAATCTTCACGACACAAGTTTACCTATGTAACAAACCTGCACTTGTACACCTGAACTTAAAATAAACACCAAAAAAAAGAAAGGGAAAAAGAACTATTTTTCAAAACCATTTATCTGAATCTTTACTAGGATATCTATGTACCCCAAAGGTAGATTTATTATTATTCTACTCTCTAAACGCTGTGGCAGTAGTCTTCATGAGAAGTTCTGGGGGAAAATCAAGGATGTACAGAAAGACTCTGTTTTTAAGATTTCCCGCAAACTTTCAGGTGAAAAAAACAATAACAACAGCAACAGAAAACACCGCACCTCAATCTGTTTCTAATGGAGCTGAGTCAATGGAAGCTGAATGCCTTCATAAACAGAAATGAAGGTTTCCACGTTTTTATTTTTTTTCCTGGCACAATTTTTAATAAACTAAAGAACTCTTCCTTTCTTTCTCTATAAACTATTCTTGTTCCAGAAGTCCTAACAAAAATGTATTTTAAAATTTTCATGGAAATTCTTATAAAAGGTTTTACAGAAAAAGAAGCAATATAAGGCAATGGAAATTAGTACATATTTAGAAACAGAGAGTAAAGAATTTGTTTTCCATTTCTGCTGCATTCCAGTTGTGTAAAATTCTTCATCAGAAAGATTAAGATAAAATAACAATACCTGAGTGATTCTGGTGAATAAATGACATGTGAACCTTAAACATATAGCACAGAGTAAACATTCAGGAAAGAGTAGCTAGTCTTTACCTTCTTCCTCTATTATTACTATTAGAACAATTATTATTGTTGTGATTTTTCATCAATGTCATGCATCACTACCATGCTGTTCAAAAATAATAACAATAACAATAACAGTAACTACCATTACTGGTAGTGTGTTCACTCCCGGTAGTTAAAGATAACAACTTCCGCCTCTTTGGAATTCATAGTTATACAAAACTTACTCAAGAATTTCAGTGACATTTTGTCACAGAAGCTATAAATAAGGATTTCTAAAGCATATATAACTTTGCTCTTAATACCACAAACATATATACAGTTATCTTGTTTGCAATTTTCTAAAAATACTATAGTATATCCAGTAATTATGCACGATTTACTTAGAATAAGCTGCACTGCAGGTGCTATGAGCATTCTATTTAAAAAATGCAACAACAGAAAGGTTGCATTCTTATCATGAAGCTCAGCTTTCCTCACATGAGTGCTAAAAGTCTTCTGGTTATCTGATTTTCCATTAACAACTTTTTGAAAATTAGAATGTTTAATATCTGAAACGGCTTTTCACTGATTAAAACACTAGCCTCTTGACCAGAACTGTGAAAGGTAGAAAAGAGCTCACACATCTCATTTTCATAGAAATTAAAAGTATTCAAGATAAGTAAATCACTAAATATTTTAGCAATACTCTCCACCCTTACGTAAATCAAATGTAAAGATTAGAGAAGGCTGCGGCTTTCACTTTTAAGAGGATGTGTTTGACTAAGTCTTTAAGTATTCCTGTGACTAGTTATGAACAACAGAAGATTCTGTAGTCATCAGAAAAATTAAGATAAAATAACAATATCTGAGTCATTCTGGTGAATAAATGACACGTGAACCTTAAATGTATAGCACAGAGTAAACATTTAAGAAACAGTAGCTAGTCTTTATCTTCTTCCTCTATTATTACTATTAGAACAATTATTATTGCTTTGACTATTCGACTATGTCATCCATCCCTACCATGATGTCCAATAATAATAATAATAACATTGGGAGGCCAACGCGGGCAGATCACAAGGTCAGGAGTCCGAGACCAGCCTGACTAACATGGTGAAACTCTGTCTCTACTAAAAATACAAAAATTAGCTGGCGAGGTGGCAGGCGCCTGTAATCCCAGCTACTCTCAGCAGGCTGAGGCAGGAGAATCACTTGAACCCAGGAGGCGGAGGCTGCAGTGAGCTGAGATTGTGCCACTGCACTCCAGCCTGGGCAACAGAGTGAGACTCCATCTCAGATAATAATAATAATAATAATAATAATAATAATAATAACAGTAACTATTATTACTGGTAGTATGTTCACTCCTGGTAGTTAAAGATAACAACTTCCACCTCTCTGCCTGAGACTCCCAAAGTGCTGGGAGTTGGGAATTCATCATGCATTAATTGCCTGATGCTAAATATAAGCTGAGAGAATCTGGTCTTGGAAATTTTACATTTATCTCAACTGGAGATTTCATACCTCAATATCTTAAAGGACATAAGAGCTAAAGAGTCCTTGATCCTACAGAACAAATATAGGGTTATTTTTAATGTGTGTTTGCTTGCCAAGAAATGTTCAAAAAATATCTACATGTAAGCCAGAATTTGGTTTGAGATTTCTTTCATTCTTTTTATTTGTTTATTTATTTTATTTATTTATTTTTGAGACAGTGTCTCACTCTGTCAGCAGGCTGGAGTGCAGTGGTGCCATCTTGGCTCACTGTAACCTCCACCTCCTGGGTGGGTTCAAGTGATTCTCTTGCCTCAGCCTCCCGAGTAGCTGGGACTACAGGTGTGTGCCACCACATCCAGTTAATTTTTTTGTATTTTTACCATGTTGGCCAGGATGGTCTCCATCTCTTGACCTCGTGATCCACCTGCCTTGGCCTCCCAAAGTGCTGGGATTACAGGTGAGAGCCACCGTGCTCGGCTGATTTCTTTCATTCTTACCTAGAAGCAAAGTTTGAAAGGGAAAGTGGACAGCCTTCACTCATCTCAACATTTGTCACCTAACAGACTAAAGAACCATCATTTTATAACACACATACACATACACAGAATGGAAGCACAGGCATACTCACATGCCAATGCTGTTCTCTGGCAAAATGTTAAAAATAGAATCACAAATAACACATAATTGAGAAACTTATGGGTAAGCAGACATAGAAGATAATGCAATACCTATCATAATACATTATTCAGGAAAATTATCTTCATTGTGGGAGAATAAACAGTCTCAGCACAACTTACAGACACGATTTTTAAAAACACATGGGAATTTATTCCAAAGTAATTACTACCCACAGTGATATTTTATTGTAATATATGCTTGTTTTCTATTATAATAAGCTATGAACTTATTATCATTTGAACTGGTAGATACATGCCTGAAATATCATTAGTGTTGGGACAAGATTATCTACTCTTCACAATTGTCAACAATGAATTTTGAGCTAAGACATGTAAAGCTTTGTTAGTGGTATTAAATTTATTGGTTTAGCTACGGGTGATTGATTTTCCAACTTGCATTCTGTCTTGCAAGATTCTTCCTTTTATTAAGCTTGGCTTTGACTTTGTTTCTTTCTGTCATTTTCCTTTCAATGCAGCTGCAATTATGGCCTCACTATCATCATGCACTAGTAAGTTAAGTCAGGGGGATACGTTCATTAACAACAGATTCCATTTATTTTCTTTTTAATGATTTCTAACTTGTATTTACTGATGAAATAGTGTCAAAGAAATTTTTAAAATAAAAAATATATCCCATGTATATGTTAGAAAAATTACTAACTTTATTTTTTCTAGATTCCTTTTAAGATTCAAATTATCTGTTACACCAATTTTATATGCATGTGAATGACATTCTTAACCATTTATGAAATGTACATGAATGTGCTGTATAGTTTCTTTCACTTAATATTAAATACATTGTTTTAAAATATTTTTCATATTGTTTCATTGTTTATCTTTTAAGCTCCTCATCATAATAAAAAAATGTCAACCCAAACTTCCTTTTGAACAAGGTATTACTGGTCAAATCTATGATAGCCAATGAATTGTGAGGTTATTGTGTTTTATCAGTTGCAACCAAATCATATCACATTCTATACACAAGATGATGCATAAAGTATATCAACTATTGAAACTATCAAACTATTCGTAAAGCTTCTGGGCAGAAAAAATTAAAACACCAATTAAACCTTTATTTAAAAATAGATTTAGCAGCGTTCAAAAAGATTCAGTTGTAAGGCTTCTGTGGTAGAAAAACAGACTGAGAGCTATGGTTCAAGAATAAGCACCAAATAAATCAAGTAGAGATTCGATAAATACTATTTTATCCTGTCCTTTTTTTTATTACTTTAACACAACATTAAGTTTTGCCATTTTAAATTCTTTTAAATTCTTCCTTATGATCTAGACAGGTAAGGGCCTTGGAAGAAGGTATAGGTGGATAAATTTGGCAGCATGTTGCTAATTGTTAAAGATGGATGGTGGGTATAAGGGTTCATTAGGGTCCTTTCTTTACTTCCGTACACATTTGACATTTTCCATAATTCAAATGTTATAGGAAAAGAATCTTTCTCACAGTGATACGTTCATGACCATGTTGAAGAACTTGTACCCAACACACCTCCTGTAATAAAACATTTAGAAATACAGAGAAATACATGAAATGGCTGATTTTAGATGTTAGACAGACAGCAGAGGACTGTAGTCTAGAAAAGAAGGTCGGCGCTATAATCATAACTGTCTGTCTATAGTAACTTTCTGGGCTGTGATGTGGGAGGGGGTATCTTTAGTTAAGCAGTCAGATAGAGTTCTGGAAGGTTAAGATGACTGGAAGCTGCAGGGCAGGGTACTGGGAATAACACAATTATGTAGACAGAGAGCTCCAGAAATCTACATGGGGACTCACTATATAGTTGCTAAATACTGAACTGCACATACATAGGTTGAAACACAGTAAGACTGTGCAAAAAAAAAAAAAAGGCCAATTAATGAACTGTAATCTTAACAATACACAGTTTACAGGGAGCTAGAAGACATTTGTATTTTACCCAGCCAGAGTAGAGAGGCCTCACTAAATATCGGAGACATTCAACTGAGATCCTGAAAGTTCACACCTTAATGGTAAGACAAAACTAACACTAGATTAAGGGCTTCAGTAGCCTCACTATCATACCATTTAAAAACAAGCCTCTAAAATTCAAGCTGATTTGGAAGTTACTTAACGGCTTTCTAAAACAAGGTTTAATACTCCATAAAAAAAGACAGTAAAATCCAGACAGTCAACAGCCAAATAGCCAGCATCTCATAAAATGTTACTTGTCATGCAAAGAAAATGTAAGCAGAAGAAAAATCAGTCATTATAAATAGGCCCATAAATAACAGAGATAATATAATCTGAAGAAATTAATATTAATTGATAACTGATAGTATCATAAATATATTCAAGAATCTAGTGAAAACATGAATATAATAAAAAAGAAATGAAATGTATAAAAATGGAATGAAATGCAATTTCTAAAGCTAAAATATAGAAAATTTAAAATAAAAATAAAATTCTTTGGACTGGATTAATAGCACATTTGACACTGAAGTGGAAAAGATTAGCAAATGTGAAGATACAGCAAACTGAAGTACCAAAAAGACGCAGAGAGCAAATGACAAAGAATAGAGCCACAGGGACCAACTTTCCTAACTTCACCCAGCTCAGTTCTCTCCCTCACTGTACTCCAGCCCCTCAGTCCAGTTTGCTGTTCACACATGAGAAGCTCCTTTCAGCTTTATGGTTTCTTCAACTCATATCCCCATTGTCTAGAAGCTCTGCCTACATCTTTGAATGGTTGCCTTTCTTGCCATCTGGTCTGTGCTCAAAAGTCCCCATCTCAAGCACACCCTCAACTACTGAGTGTAAACTAGCCAACACCTAACTCCAGCATTCTCTATCAGAAAATCTTGTTTTATGTCCTTATTGCACTCAGGTCTTTGTAAAATTGCCTTTTTCATGAGTCAATTTGAACATTATCTGCCATCTTTCTCTCCCCTCCAAGTAGGATGGAAGTTTCATACCAAGGTGTACTTTTGTCTTCATTCTTGTAACCCTGGCACCTAGAACAGTGCATGGCACATAATGGGAAATCAATAGATTTTATTTGTTTGTTTCTTGGTTCAATTAGACTGTCAACATCAGAGATCAGGCCCTTATCAGAATGAATAGCAAACATTTCTCTATATGGCAAAGGGAGCCAGAAACATTTCAAAAAGATTCTATGAATTATTCTTCATCAAACATTCTTGATTTGATTGGTATTTCATGCCCTACATATTTTCTACTCAAGTTATTTTACAAACTTTTCTGATGACATTTTAAACCAGGTAAAGTTTGCTGAAATAGGTAGGTTTCTGAAGTTTATGCTTCTTTTACCGGAGCTCTCAAATTGGCAACCCACAAGTTGAATCTTGCTAGAAGATGTTTTTGACTCGCACAAAATTTTGAATTGGAAATCAATATTTCCAATTGCTAGAGCTCTCATAAAAATCTGTCTTTGCAGCTGCTTCTTCTAGGTCAAATGGCAAGGCATTGTCTGTCTATGACAGCAATGAGATGTAGCCCACAGATAAGGAGCTAACCCTGTAGTTTATTACAGCTCCCACATCCCTGTACTATTTGCACCCAAAGCATTTCATACACTTACATTTCTGACCTGGATCATGAGGCATTTTGTTTCAGCATACAAGATTCAATCATGAGGTATTTTGTTTCAGCATACTCTATCAGAATAAGAGACCAAAACTAATTTATCATCATTTTCAAATGAAGAGAAAAGTTCCTAATAAAACTCAAACACCATTCATTAATTCATTCATTTATTCATACATTAATTCAACAAATGTTTATTAAGTGCATAACATATGTCAAGCACTGTCCTAGATGGTTAAGTATACAACATTCAAATTAAAATATACAAAATCTATACTCTCATAATACGTATATACTAATTGATGGAGTAGAAAAAAAGTAACAAAACAAAAAAAGTAAAATTTATTATGCTACCTAGAGGATGTTTATTACCACTGGGCAAAGTAAAGCAAGTAAAGAATGTCTAGCAGGTGAGGAATGAATGCAGTTATAAAATGGGTGGTCAGGGAAAGTTTTATTCAAAGATATTTTGGAAAAGATTTGAAGGGGCTGAGGGAGTGAGTTATACAAATACTTAAGAGATGAACATTTTAGGCACAGAGGAAAGTAAGCACAAAAGCCCTAAGGCAGGTGTGTATGTCTGGTGTATTCAAAGACCACATCCTGCTATTTGGGCTAGGGTGAATTAACTGAGGAGGAGACAAATAAGACACAATGTCAAATGTGCAACTAAGGGTCTGATCATGTAGAGCCTCACAGGCCACTGTAAAGATTGTGATTTTGAGTGAGACTGGAAGCCAGGTTTGAGCAGAGGAACAACAATGTCTGGCTTAATCTTTTAATGGTTTACTTTGGGTGCTGTGCAGAGAATATACCATAGGGAGACAAGTTAGAAGGCTACTGCAATCACCGAGATGGAGATGAAGCCCCAAGCCAGGTGGGTAGCAATAAAGAGGTTAGAAATTTATTAAATTCTGGTTATATTTTAAGGGTAGAGTCAACAGGCTTGCCAATGGATTAGATGTCTACAGATCAGGGAAGAGGTCTAGGTAAGAGATAAAAGTATGAATCTTCCCTACAAAAATGGTATTTAAAGTTCAGAGACTGGATGAGATCATCAAGGGAGTATCCAAAATTAAAAACTTGAGGCCGGGTGCAGTGTCTCACACCTGTAATCTCAGCACTTTGGGAGGTCAAGGCAGGTGGATCACCAGGTCAGGAGTTCGAGACAAGCCTTGTCAATAAGGTGAAACCCTGTCTTTACTAAAAATATTTTTAAAATTAGCTGGGCGTGGTGGCATATGCCTGTAATCCCAGCTACTCAGGAGGCTGAGGCAGGAGAATTGCTTGAACCCGGGAGGCAGAGGTTGCAGTGAGCTGAGATTTCACCACCGCACTCCAGAGGTGGGCCACAGAGGGAGACTCCGTGTAAAAAAAGAAAAAGAAAAACAAACTTGAAGAAATAAAGAGGAAGATTTAGCAACAGAAATGCCCATGACATGGGTCTGAAGGTTTCAAAACTTATGTTTAAACAAGAATGAGTAGAAAACTTTGCATCATTGACTGTTGAAGGGGTGATACCTAATCAGCACCCAAATGAAGAAGCTGAGAGCTTGAAGGATGGGAGGATTTTGAAAAAGTCACAAAACTAATGATGGCAGAACCCAGACTGGAATAAGGGCACATGTAACTTCTGACCTACTCTTTGACCTATCCAATATGCTTCCCTTTATACATTTAAACAACACCATATCATACAGAAAAATAATTATCTAATGCTGACCAGGAAATGCTTACTGAATATTTATGAATGACTGGTTCGTAAATTACAGATTCCTCTCAAAGCTGAGAAGCCCCAATCAAGTTTGAAACATGCAAGATCTAGAATCAGACTTCTTCAGTTCATGTTTTCACTGCCACTCACTAGGTACATGACTTTGAACAAGTCATTCAACCACTCTGTGTCTCGGCTTTATCATCTCTAAAATAGGCATAACAACAGTTACCTATGCATAAAGTTAAGGAGAGTAAATAATCCATGAAAAATGCTGGCAACAGTATTTGACATAGAATAATGCATAACAACGGTTAGCAATAATTATTATTAGACACTGTTAAATCTGGGCAATCCTCTTGCCCTTTTCTGTGTTTCCTATTAAGTATAGCTACAAAATATACATATCACCATTTCAAATGCACATTACCGCTGTAAATCTCCATTTTAAGTGTATAATTAACACATTTTGAATCTCAGAAGTCAGAAAAAGAAGAGTTGAATGCACTTATATATTTTGAAGGAAAAATTTTTTAAAAGGATAATTATAACCCTTCCTCAAGAACTTTATAAAGTAAAATACATATTTAACATACTAGTAAAGAGAAATGGAAAAGCATATGAAAACAAACACAATGAAACTGTGAGGAAATGCATGGTTTGGCATACATAGCACAATCAGAAGTGCTTGTGAATTTAGATATGAGAAGGATATGATTAAATGTGGAACAAAGTTGCACAGGAGAATGTTACACAAAAAATGAAGTATTTTGTTCTCTCTTGATCTCAGGCATCTGGTCTTCTCCAAAGCCCTCCCCACGATAGAGTTGCTACAGTCTTTTCTGACCCTTGAAATAACACACTGTAATTTTTTGTTAAACTACCTCTCCAGGAACCTGGAGCTCCGCAGAGTAGAGACTGGATCTTCGTCTTTACAATGCCAGTATTACCAAATATTTTAAAAATGTAACTTGGTCACGCATCATCCTTAAAATAATGCTTCAATTTCCATAAAATGCAGACTTGCAGAAACAGAGAAACCCCTTCTGCATCATATGGAAAGTTCACGCTCTGGGTATCTGAAGGTGTGTGGTTAAAACTCAAAGCTGAAAGCCAGGCAACAGCAGATGAAATTCTCATTCTGCCACTCACTAGCTAAGTCTCCTGGGGCAAATTATTGTCCAAGAACAGGAAAATGGGCATACCTGCCAGATGACAATGATAGAAAGATAGAAGGAAATAAATTATGAGGAGAACTTAGTGCCAAGTGACACAGGAGGCACTCAATAAATATTAGCAATTACTCTGGAGAAATGGTAATAACTAAGAAACTGCACAAATAAAATAATTGTAGAATGTCCTAACACTATAATTTTGAGATTCCAATGTTGCTAATCATAAGATTTTTAAAGATAATAAACTTTCTGAGAAAAATCAGTTTGGATTGGCATTAATTCTATCTGGACATTGTTGAACATGCTGAAGATGGTTTGTTCATCTGAGTACAACTTCCACTGACTACTAGTCCTTCAAGCCCATGAAACTGTACATTCTGAGTTCACATCAAGAAAGATTATATAACTATCCCTTGGAAAAAAAAACTGAATGACTATATCAAATTTTAGCCCAAAATCCGTCCAAAATTAAATTTATTTAGATCTAGAATTTAAAGGAAAAAAAACAAACTTAAATACCTCTGAAACACACAGATGACATAACTCAAAAAGACTAAAAGATAAACCAATCACTTCATTCATATCAAGCAGTCATTTAATTCTCCACAAGTAGTTTCCTTTCAGGATCTCTAAGCCTGACACAGACCACAGATGGGATATGGGGAGGGTATCAGACTGAGAAAGGAGTGAGCAAGTCAAGAGTCTGTTGCCTCCTGGAGTGTAGACTTTCATGATCTTTAATTGCTAGTCTGCCGACGATCAAATCTCCTGCTCCAGGTAAACAGTGTTCAAATAACTCTGAACTAGAAATACTCTCTTTCTCTAAAGATGTCCTTACCTTCTCTTAAGCACTGCAGAGCAGTGGGCAGAGGAAAATAGTAAAATATGTTTCAAAATGTATTATAGTCATAGGAGACTTTTCCTTAAAAATTAAGGGAGAATCTAATGAATAAACTATTTTTATTATTTTATTCCTTTCTAAAAAGTCAGTTTTCTTATAGTTGACTAAGTTGACAGATTAACAATTTAATTATCATTATTCTCAATTTTACTTTTTAAGATACAACTAAAATGTTATTTTTAAAATGTGCATTCTGCCACTTTATTACTGAAACATATGATAAAATAGTAATGCTGTCCAATGTATTCTCTAAATATGCTGTTTTCTGGTTTATTTACAAAGCAAATGTGAATGAGATTGATAATCAGCAAAATTTATATTTCTTTGGAAATGAAAGGTTGAGGATGCAGGTCTTGCATTTACATTTTTAATTTAAAATACTTTAGTAAATCTTGCTTGTGTACATATGTCTATGCAAAGATACATATGTCATACTTACTACGCATATTCATCATAAGATTATGGGAAATTCTAGTTTGTTAAGATACATTAGCCAAATGTAACTCTTCAGAAATGACAGACTCGGCATATCATCATATCTGCAACTTTCTCTCCACGTAACAGCTGCAGTATTTAATTAGTAAACTATACGAAAACAGCATACTTAGTAATTTTTCTTTCATAGCATAGCTTTACTCAGTATTTTTTACTTTTAAATTTCTTAATTCCAGTGATTCATTTCAAAGGCTAGATAAGATCATGTGTCCCATAAATACACATAGCTAGGAAAACAGCATGTTGAAAGTTAACAATTTTACCTAATTACAGACACCTCAAGGAATATCAAGTCCTTTCTCAGAAATAAGACTATTCCTTTCTAAAATGGAAGCCATCTATTTAACCCTATTAAGTAGAGGGAAGAAAATCTCAAGGCACTAATGACATTTCTAGAAGATAAGCTAATAAGTTTCTCAGTTCTGATGATACTGATATACGGAGTAATTATTATATAAACATATAATTTTAAACCATTCACATTGTTATAAACAAGTGAAGGTGCAATGAGTCAAGGAAAGGATGTGACTTTGGTACTATTAAAGGAATGTATATCAAAATCCATAATTTGGGTTATGTATACTACATGCAAATTTGGATGCAATATTATGTTGAAATGTTTCATTAATAGAATTTCTAAATGCATAATGTATTAAATATATAAAATATTAACATCAAATGATCATTCCAAATGCTAGCTCATTTAAAAATACCAACTTTGTCTAAGGGTAGTTTTCTTCCTTAATTGGTTTATTACCTACAATGGATCAGTTCCAAGTACAAACAGACCATATCAAATATATGGTAAAGCTGAACTGAAGTCTTGACCAACCAGATACGATTAAAATAAACAAGTTATTACGGTGACAAGCAAAAGCAAAATTCTCAAAACAGTGAAATTTAGTTTGGGACTCTTAAATTCATAAAATCTTATTTTTCAAATATCAAGAGACACCAGAAATATTTTCAAAAGGAAAAGGGACATAGATATCTCTTGTTAATACATTCAAAATAACTATAAGAAAACTGATTTTTAGAAAGGATTAAAAAAATAGTCTATTCATTAGATTCTCCCTTAATTTTAAGGAAAAGTTTTTTATGACTATAACATACTTTGAAGCATATTTTACTATTTTCTTCTGCTGTTATTTTGAATATTTAACATATATTCAAAATAAATCACAAATAATGCTCATACATTTCAAATGTGGAAATGGAAGATGTGAGATAAGTCAGACATGTCATGTAGACAAAGGCTTCGGTCTCCTGGTCTCCTCCAGTCCAACATCCTTGGCATATAACTGTGCTTCACATTTATCCAGTGTTTAAAATATGTCCAGTCCTTCTCCTATAATGCTCTGGGTTGCTGTCTCCATCTCCACCCATACTGAATGAACACTCTCCTGCTCTCACTTCTCATCTCAAGAAGAAGAGGTTGCTTTTAAATCTGATGTGACAAACATCACCAGAGTAATGATTTCCTCAATAATAAATACAATTTATTGATGAATAATGGCTATCAAATGAGAAGACTTGCAGAACAATATTTTTCTGATAAACAAAACTTTGTACATGTCATAAGAGTCCATATATATTTGACCTCCCCTCCTATCAAAAAAACATATTTATTAACACTTATGTGGACTCTTAATATATGTAAATATGTGTAAATTTTTAATAAAAAATATAATTCTCCTTTAACCCATATCTCATTCTTCCTTTTCTATTTTGAAACAGGAACCACTAACCCAAATGAGAAAATGAATATGTAAACACTTTGTAAATAGTAACGTAGTGTGTTATCTGTTATTATTAGTCTTTGTTAAGCTTATTAAAGTAAGAACACCAGAAGACAGTTCACCAGAGTGTGTATGGAGAGGGTCAGGGGTTACTGTTGGTGGTGGTGGTGGTGGTGGTGGTGGAGGGAATGTTGAACTAGGGTCAGACTAGCTGCTAGGGAACTCAGGTGAAGCACTGAGGAATGAAAAACAATATTGATCTAGGATACCAGCTGAAGCTGAATCCAAGCATCAGATCAAGGTCTGTGCTAAGAAAGGCAAAGTGGAGCAAGAGAAAGAGTTGAGATTCAAGCATGGCACAGGATAGGGACAGAGTAAAAGCATGAGCAAATGAACAAGAAATAAGTCAACAATCGATCTAAAGTAAAAGAAAGGTGACAGGCTCATCCTAATACATACAGTTGAGGAGTCATGTGCAAGAATTATATCTGTTCATATGTACAGTTTTGTTCTGATAGATTTCTTCATAACCAGGCTTTTGTTAGGCTGGCCTAAGGTCATTCTTTTCTGTAAAAGAAGCCTACCCCCTCCACTTCCCTAGGATATCTGCACACATTCTAGAACTGTACATATAATGTTTCAAAGAAATGGCTGCCACCTTCTGAGCCACTTACAAATTAAATAACTCCAATAGCCATTGATCTGTAAATTTTCATATTTATGACAGCTGTTCACTTCTCTATAATTTAAAAATTAAACAAAAATTAATTGTATAAAAATCATGAAGATCAATATGCCTAATATAGATAATAGTGTTCAAAATGCAGAACTATTAGTAAAGTACATACCTAGGAATCAAATCTGTACCATGTTAAGAAATATTCAATCAAAATATAAGGCAATTTTCACTTTTAAAATAAATCAGTGCTTTTTAGTTTCCATCAATCCTAGCTGTTGATTTAGGTATGCTAAATAAAGATTTCAGAAATCTTAAATCCTCTTGGTCAATGCCTGTTCATCCTAGCCAGGCCTAGTTATAAAAATGCTAAAGAATTACAGTGTGAATGACAAATTCATGTGCCTTAAGTTCAGTTAAACCCAGAGAAATATAAAGAATGACCTGTATGGCAGTGTGTACCTTAAACTGGATGGCAGCAATATACCGTGTTATCAGGTAATCATGGGTAACGAATGACGGAAGCTTAGAGCTTACTAAAAATCAGGCTTTCCTGCCCCTTACTTCACCTTCCGTTCTGAATCTGTGCTTCCTTCCCTTGAACGGACCCACAAAATTGTCCTGAAATTCAGCCCACTTGGCTGGACTCTGAATATGTGCCCAGGCTTTGCGAAGCCCTTCTGGGTATTGGATCTTCCCTTTCCAGTCCCCAGGGCTTCCCAAAGCCTGGACACATCCATGAACCTAATAATGAATTCTGGCCGGTAGGTACCAGATCCAAAATGCTTCCACGGCACAGTCACCTGACTCCACCCTGCTACCGAAGAAACCCACAGAAGTTGGTACTAATCTAAACTGGTCTCAATTTCAACTCACTTTCTGTAACGTTATGATCTTGATTTGGGGCTCGGTCTTAGAGCTCGTAAGTTACCCTTAAGCCCTGATGATTCCAAGTTAGTGTTTTTATGTCAATCAGTCTCTTTAGAGTCCCAGCATGTTTCAAATGACTTCTCAAGATATTTATAAGACAATTCAGCAGCATTAGACCAAATCCTGTCATAAAATTCATCCTGTATTCAACCATGAGAAGGCATGATACAAAAGTAAACAGCTTGAAAAAATTTATTCAGTTACTTGGGGAGACTGCTGAAAATCAAATTTCAAAAGATGCTATCCATTCCACACTAACTATTTCACTTGTTGAATGGTAAGTTTTTTTTCCCCTTAAGTGGTAGTTGGCTTAAAGCCATCATCCCCATTAGCTCCATAGTTGGTGAGAAACAGTGAAGATTGTTTGTCCTGCTTATCTAGAAATCCTGCCCTCCACTACTTATTCATTTGTGAGTCAATTTTTTTTTATTCAACTATTGCAAAAGTCCTTTGTTTCAACATTAGAAAAGAATTTTCTAAATTCTGTTCAATGTTACAACTTTAAACTAGAATTTATTAGGCTATTCTTATTTGGAAGTCTGTAAAGCCAAATTCCAGCTGGAATTTAAAATTTAATGTTATAGTGGATTTTGTAAAGAGCTCCACTGCTACTGTTTCATCCACATCTCTCAGAATAGTTCCCAGGTTAAAGTAGAAAGAATAGTTGCTTTGATCAAAATGTGGCATGAGTATAAATCCTGGCTCTTCCACTTACCTTTAAAATTTAAATTACCATATAGGTTAAATTCATCCATCTGTCCATCAAATCATTTATTCATTCCACTAACAATGGATACCTACCATGTTCCAAATACTTTGTAGATATGCAGGAATAAAGCATGAACAAAACAGACAAAAATCTCTGTTTTTTGTAGTGCTTACATTTGTCCAGAGTCAAAAAATAATAAATAAATGAACAAAATATATGGCATGTCAGATGGTGACAAGTGCTACAAGAAATATACAACTGAAAAGGAGGCGAGAGAGAGTTAAAGTGGGGTGGGTGAGCCCCACTGATAAGGTGGTGTTTATACAGAGACTTCTTGGACATGAGAGAAGGAAGTGTACGTGTATCTGAGAAATGAGCATTCTGCAGGAGGATGTGCACTGGCCCCAAGGCAGAATCATGCTTGAGAACAGCAAAGAGGCCAAGAGACGGCAGAGGAGGGAAAGAGAGGAGAGGGACTCGAAGCTGAGGTCACAGGGAGTGTTGAAGTTTTTGATATCAAGACCTGTGGGCCAATGAAGACTTTGGCTTTTGTTGTGAGTCATAGGGAAAGCCAATAGAGGATAAGATCAGAAGACTGGCCTGCTGATCTAACTTTTCAAAAGAATCCCCCTGGCTGCTGTGTGAAGAAAGGAATCACATCCAGAAAGACTACATTCAGTCTGTGCCACTGAGCAGTCTGAAATTAGAGGGGCTGGGAAGGAGCAGTTAAAGTATAGATGTATTCCAAAGATTTAGCCAACATCACTTGCTGATGGACTGGATTTTAAGTGAAAGTTACATATCATGGAGCCCAAAAATTAGAAAATGGTAAGGTCTAGCTTCTATGTTTATACTTGTTATAGCATAGACCTTTGGCATGAACCCTGGGTTTGAAGACTCTGAACACCCATTTTAAGAGAAGACCTTGCAATCATCCAAGAAAGATTCTACAAATTGAAGAACTGAGTAAACACAGCAAACAGTTGCTTAGGCTACCTGAGGGAACCACACTGTGAAAGTGCAAACAAAAGAATGAGATGACCTTGAAAACAGTCTAGGCAAAGCATGCCTATGTCCTGCCCTTTTAAATAGCACAAGTCCTGAAGGAAAGATGTAGATGTGAAAAGAGGCAAAGGCAGCAGAAGAACCATTCTTGCATCCAGAGGGATAGTCCAAAATCAATTTGGCAAAGAACGAGACACAGGATTATACCATCTGTTGCTTCACTTTAAATTGTTTTTCTGTGTCTATACCTACAAGCCCTCTAGCACACAGAAAAGGCATGGAATGAACTTTTGCCCACATTTTAACACATCAACCCTAACAGTCTTAACATCAGAGACAATTTTGTTTTAACCCCTGCGATGGATATGATCACTTCTGATATTGTGATATAATATCCCCTTTTAAGTCTTTTCACCACTTATATTAATATTAACCTTTACCCCTACTGGTTGCTAAATTCTATCAATCCTAGGAGCACTCTTCCAAACCTATTTGTTGGTTTTAGCAACTCCTTTATGCACCTCTGTAATCCATCTTTGGCCACTGTCCCTGATGATTCAACATCATGTTACTAAGCTTTTCTGCCTTGTAAGCACAGTCCTTCGCTGCCTCAAAGTCAGCGTCCTCCCAGTTTCTATCCATTTTAGCTATCTATAAACACCTACCTGGACTTGTCATAACTTGTTATTAATCAACCTATCCAAGTTAGAACTCTTAATAGGCCCTCTCTAAACACAAGGTTTTCTCTTCTTATCATCTCAAAAACCACATTTCTATTGAGCATTCTGCCCTGACCACATACCATAAGCCCTTTCTGGATGTCATGTTTCATTAGGCAGCCAAGAATCCATGATCATCCTTTCAGAGCCTAATTTTTCCAATAAGCAAGTATAACTTATTCCCCTCATTTCTCTTGCATATTTCCTTCTTCTCTCCAGGGACAACCTCTGCTTTGCAGACACATGTTATCATATATCCCAAAGTCTAAAAACAAACAAATTTAATATTCTTCCACCAGTGGCTCTGTACTACCTCTATCCATACAGTCTGACCTAACTGCAACAATCACACACTTGCTGGTCTTTAAAGGCAAACAGTGAACACTCGCACTGGTATTCATAGCCACTGCTTAGGTACTTCGAATGTACAGCTCCACTCATTCTACCAGCTCTCTGAACTTGGTATTTGAACTTGTCACCTTCAGAGATGCTAATAAAATGGGCCTGGGTCTATCTTGATGCACTTTATGACCATGTCCTGCTTCAGCTCCTTTTCCTAACTACATATCTAGTTCCCTATACAGGCTATCCAAACTCCCACCAAACAATCAATTTCATCAATAATGACTTATGTAGAGACATATGACAAGTCTGTGGTCCAGTCTGCACAGAACCCAGGTGTCCTGATACACAGCACATGCTTTTCTTACCTGACCCTGAATCCCCAGCACTGATTTCAGCACCTAATAAGGTTTTCTGATAATGATAAAAATGAAGTGACAATTAATTTATAAAAGGGCCAAGTGATGCCCAGAGGCATCATCTTTTTTACAGGATAAACCTGATTCTTAAGGGTTTATATTTTTAGTACATAATCCATCTGCCTATTTCTGAGAAGACAAAAAAAGAAGCAATTGGTGATTTCTGAATTTTGTTATTTGTATTTTCACCCATGCAATATTGCTTAGTTTTAGCAAGAACTAAAATTGTTACCTATTCTATCATCAACATGCTGTAGTTACGCTAAGGACTACCAACTGGGGCTGCCATGTTTCCTTGGAAATTATTTTAAATTATTTGTGACAGTGGGTAAAAGTACAACACATTCAAAGTGTTGTATCAGGATTCATGGTTTTATATCATTTTTCTATAGCTATAGCTTTAACAGAGGCTGAATGGTTAGCATATCTAACTTCTGGAGGTAAAAATAAAGGCTTAATTTGCATGAATTGCTATCACTATAAATAAGTAGAAACCTTCCTGACAGAGCCATCCTGGAATATAAATACACATTCAAGTGAAGTGTCACAAACCATCTAGTTACCTCTCATTAAGTAAATACAGTAAAATACACATAGATAGTAGAAAAAGTAATAAATTCATTTACTACATATAAGGTACAAAGAGATTTTGAGTTTAAAATGAATATAAATTATTATATCAAATGCTAGTAAAATTGAGTGACTTTCTTTTTACTAATTAAAAATTTTCAGTGTTTCTAAAATGGGTATCTATTACTTATGGTAGAAATATTTCAGTGATTTTTAAGCTAATGTCTAGATGGTAAGCCCCAAAATAAGCTCTAAAGTAAGTATTTAGCTTTTTCTAATTCTGACAAAGAATTAATGTTCCCCTTCATATTTGAACAAATTCTTAAAAAGAAATAGCTTATATAATGTTTTTATATAGCAGAGTTTCATAGAGAATAAACAGCACAGTAAAGTGCTTTTTACAATGTTGCCATTAAAAAGTTTATTATTTGTCTTGAAACTGCTTTAAATGAGAGCAATTAGCAATGTGTATCAAATTAGTGCTACTTTGTGTAAAATAAATGTACTACAATACTTTCTGAAGGTCTGTTTTTACATCTAAACTAGGTTTAACTACCCAACATATACAAATACAAATAATACCCAACATATACAAATAATACATCTCCACTTTGATTTCAAAACCCATGATATTTAACACCAAACCTTGGATCTTTCCTCCCAAACTTGTTCACTTTCAGAGTTCTGACCTGTGTGTCTGACACCAACATTCCTCCATTTATACAAATAAAAAACCAAGGAGTCATGCATTATATCCCTCTCTGTCTTATTCTTCTATTAGCAACACAATATGAAGTCCGGTCATTTTTTACCACCTAAAACTTATTCATTTCCCACATCTTATGATTCTCTCTCTCTTCTAACTAGCATCCTGGTATGAAGCTATCACATTATCTGCTGTCAGGTCTACTGTATAGCCATCCATTCTGTGTGGTTTAAACCAAGCACAAATACTCTCTCTGCTACAGACACAAATCAACTCTAAGTCCCAAGTTCTTGCCGGAGGTATGCACAGACCGAGACTCCTACCACACAACACACACTTACACTGTTGATGTCAGCACAGCATGTGTTCAGAACCTGGAGAACTTGGCAGATTGGGGTTCTAGATGTTGGGGTGACTTTCTGAGTTGGTGAAAGATTTACCCACCCGCTGTAGTTAGCCAAGGACCAGAAACTCTGGTTTCGGCCAGATGCACACGGCAAAGCAAGTAACTACCCAGCTTGCCATCTACTCCCTCCAACTTTTTATTGTAAAAATTTTCACAGATACAAAAAATTGAAAGATTAGTGCAATGAACACTTAGATATTATCCTCCAAGATTTCACAGTTAACATGTTTCCATATTTATTTTACCTGTACCTTATATGCATCATTGCTGTTAAATCATTTTGAAATAAGTTGCATATGTTAGATTTCACCAGTAAATATACAAAATCGCCTAAGACTGAGCTTATTAATAAACCTATAAAAATTAACAATACCATAAAATCCTCTAATATCTCCAATTGTCCCAAGAAGGTCTTTGATAGCTTTTTAAAACCAAAATACAACTGCTTGTTTTGCTGGTACAGGTCTTTGATTTTGCCTGAAATATCCAAGCCAGGATTCTTATAGAATATCTCACCTTATGGTATAATTTAATTCATCCACCATTTCTTCCATTCTCTACAGAGTTCTGTTTAGAGGCTTGATTGCGGTCAGGTTTGACTTCTTTCTTCTCGTGTAGAAACACTTCATTTGTAAGGTTAGGTACTCCATATTGTATCACATCACACAACCTGTGATATCAGGCTGTCCCCCTAATTATGAAGTTAAATCTAATCCCTTGATTCAGGTGGTTGACCCTGCGATATCATCACTGTAAAGTCAAATTTTTCCTCTCTTATTAGTAAACAGTCTTTAGAGTAATATTGTGGCACTACAGGAATATATTATTCCCCAAAAGCATTCATCTAACACTTTTAGCATCTGTTAATGATACCCTGATCAGTTATCCTATTAGGAACTGCAAAAATGGTGATATTCCACCATTCTGTCTACTTAAAATAGTTGGCATTTTTCTGCAAAGCAGAGCTTTCCTCTACCCTATCCAATCCTCAAGCATCATTTTGGATTCATGATTTTTAATTTCTTCCATTTGTGTTATGATAAATCACAATCATTATGTTTTATCATTTATTAATGCTTCTAACCTACAGTCTACGAGTACAGCCAAAGTCACCTTCGCTAAAAGCAATACTCTCTCTCTCTCTCTCTCTCTCTCTCTCTTTTAACTTGTTAAAGCCTTCCTGTTGCTCTTAGGATGAAGATAAAAAAGACCCTAAATGTGGTCTACAAGTGTTTGATGTCCTGGCCCCTACTCATCTGCATAGCTTTACTGCACCCAAATGCTTCACTTTGTTTTCAGGGTTCCATTCACAATGCACGATGCTCCCTCCTCCTACACAGTGCACACACTATTCCTCCACCTAGAACTCCCTTTCCAAGAGCCTCTTCCTACTTAACTCTTACTTATTAGTTTTAGTCTTCAATCAATCCCTTCCTCAGAGAAACCATTTAACTGCTTACCTAACTCGGCAGCACTTGGATTGTATACCTACTTGCACGGTTAGTTGCTTTATCCCTCTCTTAACTTGATTGCAAGCAACATGAGGGCAAGAACAGAGTTTCTCATTTGTTCATCAGGAACCACACCTGGCACGTAGTAGGATCCTCAATAAATATCAGTTGAATAAATTTAATGATGAATAACGTTACTAATTATTTTTATTTATGTTGAGGACAATTTCAAGAGAGAAAATGAAAGTGCATGCAAACCGCATGTTCTCACTCGTAGGTGGGTGATGAATAATGAGAACACATGGACACAGGGAGGGGAGCACCACACACTGGGGCCTGTTGAGGGGGCCAAGGGAGGGACAGTGGGGTGTGGGGAGGTTGGGGAGGGATAACATGGGGAGAAATGCCAGATGTAGGTAATGGGGGGATGGAGGCAGCAAACCACATTGCCATGTGTGTACCTTTGGAACAATCCTGCATGATCTGCACATGTACCCCAGAACCTAAAGTACAATAAAAAAAATTAAATTAAATTAAATTAAAAAAAGAAAGAAAGTACTTACGAAGATGTATAAACTAGTAATCAAACTTTGCTTGAGCACTTTTTGTTGAGTCCTTCTGTAATTAGCCAAAAAGGAGAAGCAAAGCCCTAGGCACACAGAGGCATTGCTGAACCACCGCTGCAATTCTTTCAGTTTTTAAAAAAATGTTTTCCATTATGATCCAGATCAATAAACTATCTTGAAAAAAGGAAATGCAAAAAAGGCCTCTTCCAGGTCATCAGCCATACCTAAATATAATTATCCTTTCTTTTCTGGAATAAGAATTCTCTCACATAACACATTGTACCATAGCAAAAGCTATATAAAATGGTCAATTAGCACTTTAATGACGTCTCACTCCTAAAACTAGCTAAAGAGTATTATTTATTGGCTAGAGCTGTATGTGGCTCGGTTGCTGGTTAGATTTTTAAATTTCAGTAGTGAAAGCAATTTTTCAACCAAATACAACTGGATCATAAAATATTCTTTATATAGGTACTATTTCTAATATTTATATGAATACTAACCAAGATCTACATGATACAGCCTTAATAAAATAAGATTTCATTAGGCTTATTTTCAGTAGTCTATTTATTTTACAAAGAATTTGGTGGAGGTCACTAGGGTTCTTTTTTCTCTTGCTAAGAGAGATCAAATAGGTAGACTGGCAAATGCAGACTCATGTAGGAAAACTACTGAAACACAATACGACTTTGAGTTTGTGCTAAAATGTTCAGCCCTGATGACACATGCCAACTAGACACATGGTAGCAGGAAAATACATTTCAGGCAAAGCTTGCTAATCACAATTACTAATAAAATTTCCAGATATCCCTCAAGAACAACAACAAAAAATCCCACTGTGAAAGTCTTACTATTACCACTATCCTGCAAATAAACAAATCGTGTTGAAAGAAAAGATTCATTCTGGACTAGACTGTTTTAAATCTCTCATTCCAAAACACTGGTGGTTTGACTCTCTTCTCTCAGGCACAGGAATGTGAGGAGTTACATGAATTCTGTCCCTATGTGCCTTTGAGGCACACCATGAACAATTTAGTCTTTAAAATCAGATTTTTTAAAAAAGATGTTTTTCTTTTAGCATATGCATCTGCTAATTCAAATTTCTGTTGTCTTGTAAGTTTCAAGTTATTAAGCTGTGTGGGAAATATCCTCCCTGAAGACGAACTCATTTTCACGGACTGAATGGCAAAGGGGGCTGGAGAACTATAAGGAGGCTCAGTGTTGTTTTGCTCTGTCTTTTTAATTACACTAAGTGGTCAAGATTGAAAGATAGCTGAGAGCAGTGGAATTTTACCAATTAAAAGAAAGATTTCCTTAGTATACAAAGCAGCCCACCAGTAAAGTTCCTCACCCGAAAAAAACTTATTTCAGAAGGCAAGATTAGTGCAGCTATCTGCAAAAATTTTGTCTTTACATAGCAGTAACACTCAAAATTTATAGTACAACCTAATCAGATATCACTCCCTACAATTATCATGTTACTTATTTTCCCTTTTCTATACATTCATCACTATTGTAATATATTAAGACAAGTGTTTTTGCTCACACAATTAGTTTAAAATCAAAGGAAAAAAGAATCATGGAGATTCTTTGGTGTTAGACATTGCTGTGGTTAAAATATTGAACCAGCTGTCTCAGTTTTCACAGTATTCTGAATAAATGCTTAAAGAATAAATGAGAAAAAAAATTCTTCAAGAAAGCAAATATTAAGAGACTGTCACCAAGTAGATATCAATTAATAAGCAACTATGTATTGATTATTTCCTAGATGTTAGAATCACCACCACACAGAATAAGAGTCAACTGTTATGATCATCTATTTCAATTTCCTTTCTCATGCTTCAATTCTCTCTCTGGAGGCAAATCTAACACAGAGTTGTCTAGTTTCTTTTTAAACATTTCCATGGATGGAAAACGCATTGCCTCTTAAGGAGACTCCTTCAAGTGTCTGACAGATTAAATTGTTAAGTTCCCCTCTCTGTTGTTTTCATTCATTTATCAAGTATTCATTAAGGGAATACTATGTACCAGGCATGGTGCCAAGGTTTCAGCATGATCCTTGCCTTCTCAAGGCTTACAGTCTGGTGGGAGAGATAAATCAATAATCACAGAGGATGACTATATAATTATACATTTTGATAAGTTATAGAAAGGAAAGCAAAAGCACATAGTAGGTCTAAAATAATTTACCACAATCTTGAACGAATCAATGGATGCCATGAGAGAATATAACAATCCGAAAGAAATTAGACTGGGAATCTGGGAAGTCTTCTCAGTGGAAGTGACATTTAAGCTAGGTCCTGAAGGATGACTAGGAGCACATCTGGAAAAGATCCAAGAGAAGGCAACAGAAACTGAACTGACTAAACAACTGCACATAAGAAAGCCTCAAAGTGGAAGAAGTCTTGGCACTTTCCAATTCTGAAAACATCATGGAGAGTGTAGCACAGTGAATATGCAGGCCGAGAAGAAGGCAAAGGGGTGAGAGAAAGTGGGAGGAGGCACGGCATGGGTCGACAGATATAAAGCTGAAGGAGTAGGAGAAGCCTTTTTAAAGATTTTAGAGTTTAGTCCAAATGAAATTAGAAATCCAACGAAGAGCTTTAATTAAGGGAGATGAGACAGTCAGGTTATGTTTTGTTTTGTTCTTAAAGACCTTCTGTGTGCTTTCCTGTTACTGTGGCCCTAACTCTGATTTCCATGACTTCAGAGACCAGGACTCATGCCTCCTCTTTATGGTCATCTTCCATTCAGGCAACTAAGGGAAAAGAGAAGCCACAAGAACTGAGCGATATGGCCAGAGTCTCAAGGAAAGTTCTGTTTGGTAACCATGTGGAGAGCCAGTACTTTTGGGGCACTGCTGAGTTCACATTGAATTATGAGTAAGTCCACTGATTTGTCATCTCCTTGGTACCCCATATAAGCCTGGTCAGAGGCAGTGACCCCACTGTGGCAGATCTGGGGTGGTCAGAAGCTGACAAAAATCATCCACTCAAGAGCACAATAACATACCTATAGTTGATACCAAAATGTGACTGCATTACCTATTTTTGGCCCTTAAAAGATGACATTTTTGTCCCTGAATTAGGAATTTACCCCCAAATTACTCTGGAAAAGCATTTTCTATCCTTGACATCCTCAAAATATTTTTAAAACCAAAAATTGCTTCAACAAAAAATTGGTGAGTCCAGGAAAAATACATAGATTTGGAATCAAAATCTGAACATACCTGTTAATTATCCTCTAGGTTCTGAAATAAAAATCAAGCCATCTTCTTGGATGGCCACACTGTGAGGATTCAGCATGGCTGTATAAAAAGCACCATTGCAGTAAAGTAGGTCCTTTCTTAGAAATGGAACAGACAAAGCCTTTCATTTATTATTCATGATGCCTTGTGCCCATGTCAACTCCTGATTAATAATTAAAATTAATCTCATTATAGAAGATTTCATTACAGGATAATTTAATTAAATGATGAATTGGCTCCCAGATGTTACCTTCTGTGCCATCTTTTAAATAATACTGATGATGACACAGGGATTCACTAGATATCAGTAGGTCCTTAAGAAAATGAATTATTTACTGGGTTCTGCCATTCTGCTGATAATAAATGATATTGATCACTACTATGCATTATCCTTTGCCAAAGTCATACATTCCCAATATTTCTGATATTTCACAAAGTCCTTTAGAGATTTTGAGTCATCATCTAAGCAGTCATTTTGCCATTTCATAAAACCATATCCATTTGGTAAAAATTTTAATGCGCAGAGCTCATTCATTTTATAGGCTAAGTATACAATGGGCTTTTTGAATTAAAAACCTGAAATTTCATCTTTAAAATAAGTATGAGGCAGGATGCACTAATCATTACTTCTAGTGCAAAAAAAAAAAAAAACAACCAGTTTGATTATACAAAATAATCAAATATCATTAGAAATGAAAAGCAGAATTTTGTTTATTTATATAAAAATTCTCACAAAGTCAATGTCCTTTCAGAAAACATTTGCCATGGGCCAACATAAATCACCATTTTTAGGCCCTTTCAGTTACCACATACTTCACTGATGCAAACACTGTTCTCGCCACACTTTGCACAAGATACATATCCTGATAAATCAAGGTAAGAAAATATTAAAACCACTAAACCAGACTTTTGGAAGTGAAAACATTCAAGAGACCTTCCTTTATTTACTTGGGACAAATCTGGGCTTTTCTGAATACCACAGTGTACGACAAAATATGTGCCATTCCAAAAATTGTGAGCTAAACATACAGCTTTTAATTATTCCACTTCATTTATTTTAATATATATTAAATATTCATTTATTTTAATATATATTAAAATCTCAGTCTAAAAATGTACTTTTGGTATTTGTCATTTCTAATAGCAGAGGAGATTTTTTAAAATCAAGTTAGAAAATATGACATAATCTTCCCATAAAGAAATGTATTGCTTCACTTTAAAAATCTTCCAAAAACTTCATTGTAATTAGCAGAGGGGGTAGTTTATAAACACAGAGCAATCAGTTATATTGTCATATCATTCACAAACTATATTCATCAGCTAATTAGCAATACAAATAGGAGAATCACAGCATTTCAGAGGTGAAACACATCTTAGAAAGCATCCAGTTTGTCTTCTATCCAATGTATGAATTACCTTAAACAACATCCTATAATAAGACACTCTTGACTTGATTATCTCTCTTCTCTCAGTGGATATCACAGCTTTGCTAGGAAGTTTGTTCCACTTTTAGTCAGCTGCCAAGATTAGGAATTTCTTACAGATACCCTTTCCATTTCTCTTGAGACCTCCCAATCTTTTTTTTTTTCTCCTGCCTCACTGTAAATTGTTTCATTAAATGGGCAAGTTCCTGACTCTGGCCCAATTTGATCATCTTTCTTAGATAACTCTTGTTCATTCCTACGAAACTTGAGCTCCTTTTCTGCCAAATCATGCTCCTTCTCCTTTAGAACTGATCCCACACACACCACTTCAGAATTCTTTGACATCACATCACCATTCACTTCTATAAATAATTCTTATTTATGCTTATGTGATTTGTACCAGGCCAATTTATATGTAGGTATATATTGTACACTACTGCAACAGCAGATGTCAACTATGTTAGACCCACGTAATTTACAGGGAAATATGAGGCCTTTTGAGAAATACCAAGCACCGTTATATTTCGCTTTATCAGTATGAACTAGAAACAGTTTTACTGGAGGATATATGCAATGTAACATCATTCATGGGCATCCACATTTCTCACAAAAATAATCTAAGTTACTTATTCAACCAAGAATGGACATTTCTGAGACTTTTGTATTAATTGAGGCTTGTGACTTGTTCATTCATAGTAAATACTCATGGTATTTAAGGTTTACCAAAACTGTAAAAACAAAAAACTGTGAAACAAAAACTGTCATTTGATTACAAATTCCCTGGCCAGAATTTCAGCTCTTTCATGAGAGGTTACACATCATCATTTCTTCTTTATTCCTCTATAGCATTTGTAAAAATGGTGTCAACAGACGCCATAAAATTACTCAACAGACTGGGAGTACTGCACTCTAGACTGGGCACAGATTTGCTAGCACATAATAAGACTATTAACATGGGTCCTATTCATGTTGGGAAAATAAACATTGGAAAAAAATAAGTTCAGAAAAACTTAACAACTTTAAAAAGTTTGGATGTTTAAAAACAGAACTAAGAATCATCAAATCATAATTTACTAGAATTAATAATTGTTAGCAGCAGAAAAATGTACAGTTGGAGCAAATAAAAGGAAATGTAACTTCAGATTAAAAGTTAAGTGCCATATTACTCTAAGACAGGCTTCTGCTTAAAAGCATTTTAAAATGATTTAGACAAATTAATAAAATATAGATAGAAACACACTGAGTGGGAAAATTTCTTTGTACTTAGATGGCCCTCCATTTGTTGAAACGAATTGAATTTCGATTTGTTTAAATTAATATCATATGGGAGCTTTTGCATGAATATCCAGTACCATTTTTATAAGCCAAACATTTATCCATAACAATCTAGTATATGCTGCAAACCTGTGTTGTCATCAAAATGATCCGTCTTCAAGATTTTAAAATTTATCAGTATTGGGTCTAGAGAGACAACTCTTTCTATATGCATTTTTGTAGTTTGTTGTTTGTTTGCTTGTGTTTACCTATTTGTCTACCTATACAAAATACTAAACTAAATTTAATTAGTCAGTACATTTTAAATATATTTGTCAGTGGAAGGAAATCTGAAATTAATTTTGAATAAATGACATATAGTAGATACATTTCACTTCTACATATGTTTTATTCTCTCCCTAAAATCAGTCAAGTTATTTAAACCAAGTGTTTTTCTCTTTAGAAAATGTGAATTAGTGCTGTCATTTATTGAGCATATTCTATGCGTCAGAAGATTACCTCCATGGATCTGAACAAATCCCTAAAGCCATTGTATGAATTCAACCCCCTCAGTAAAGAGAAGGGTACTTAGAGAGTTTAATTTTCCCACAGCCATCCAGCTAGTAAACAGTGGAGGAGTGATTTAAACCATGTGTATGTGACTCCAAATAATAACCATAATAACAATAATAATAATGATAACATATTTTGAGTGTTCTAAATGCCTTATTTGTATTGTTTCATTTAATCCCCACATAATCAATTCTATGAAATGGTTTATTCTTCATTGCACTATTTTAAAGATGAGAAAACTAAGCAGAGAGAATTTAAATAATCTTCCCATACTAAGGTATAGAACTGGTATATACTAAGGTATAGAACCCTTCATACCAGGTAGTGTGACTCCTTGGTACTGCTCTTAAGCTCTGCTCTAAGATTGCTTTCTCAAAGACTCTAACTTATTGAGCCCTTTATCCCAGAGAATTGCATTGGTTATGCAAATAATACTGTGCTTTATTAAAAGTCTCCCAACTTGATCCATATGAAACTAACACTGACCACTCTATAGTCTCTAATAATTTCTTCCATTTCGGTTTTACTATCCCGCCTAGCCTATCATCTGGACAATCGCAGTGGCTTCCTAACTCATCTTTTAAGCATGTATCATTTCCTCTCCCTCGTCCATAAACGTAGGAAGCAGTCTTTATAGAGTGATTTTATAATAAAAGAATAACTTCAACTTACGTGTACTTCTGAGAAATCTTCTGATATAAAAGGTAAAGCATCTCTAGTCTCTTGTATAATTCCATTTACTGAATTGGATCAAGTATTTTGACTCTGGAATAGTAAACAGCAATTTAGGAGCAGAAATCCTCCTATTATGTCTTTGTTACTCAGGGAAAAGCAATCCAATTAGCATTAGTTTGATTTCCTGTTAATCTCAAGTTGCTTCCTATGTTCCATGACCAACATCAGACCCCACTGGTCATTTTCTATGGCTTTGTTTTGACTATCTTTGAGCACTGATGATAAGGTCCTTTAAAAAAAAAATTTTTAAGGCCAGGTGCCATGGCTCATACCTGTAATCCCAGCACTTTGGGAGGCCAAGGTGGGCAGATCACCTGAGGTCAGGAGTTCGAGACCAGCCTAGCCAAGATGGTGAAGCCCATCTTTACTAAAATACAAAAATTAACATGGCGTGGTAGCAGGTGGCTGTAATCCCAGCTACTCGGGAGGGTGAGGCAGGAGGATCTCATGAACCTCGGAGGCAGAGGTTTCAGTGAGCTAAGACCGTGCCACTGCACTCCAGCCTGGGTGAAAAAGCAAGACTCTGTCTCAAAAAAAAAAAAAAATTAAAATCAATTTTAGTGTAAGATTTATTTGTAATTTAACTACCAACAACTATAAAATATAGGAATTTGAACAAAAAATCAAATTATATGTCACTCCACTAAAAAGAATCTGTTCCTTGGCAAAACTCATGCTGGGCTGAGAGTGAAGTCAAGAGCTCTCAGGAACGAGGGTCAGTGAGAAGTCAAGGCACAGGGGCAGTGGATGGAAAGCAGCAAGAAAGCACAAAGTGGTTTGGGTCAGGCCAGATCTGAGAGCCTAGTAATGGCCAAGAGATGGAATCATGTAATCGGGCAGCAAATGGAAGACGAGCAGGCCACCGGTACTTAAAGAACAGAGTCAGCTGAGGGCAATCTGCCCGTTAGGAGTAGCACTTCAGTCATGGTGAAGGAATGGGAAGGGAATCCAGGGCTCTGGGGAACAATCGGTCCCTGTGTCCAGGCAAGCCGGCAAGGTCCCACTCCCTGCAGAGGAAGAAAGGCCTGTGAACCTGAGAGGGCAGGGGTCTGGTGTGCCAGTCACACAGCCTTGCCCAGATGTGGGTGTCAATAATATAATGTTGATAATTAACAAAATGGTCCACACCAATAACATACACCAAAAAGATACAATCTTTCAGTTCTCTCCCTGTATATATAGGTTGAGCATCCTTTATCCAAAAATCTTGGGACCAGAAGCATTTCAGATTTTCAATTTTTTCAGATTTTGGAATATTTGCATTATACAAGTTGAGCATCCCAAATCCCAAATCTGAAATGCTCCAAAGAGCACTTCTTTTGACAGTCATATTGGTGTGCAAAGAGTTTCAGATTTTGAGATTTGGGATTTCATTTCAGTTTTGGGATTTGGGATTATCAAACTATCTATCTGTCTGTCTGTCTGTCTGTCTCTGTCTGTCTGTCTCTGTCTGTCTCCCCAGACCTTCCTGGCACCAGTCACAGAGGTAGAAATCATCCCACACCCTGCCAGCTTCCAGAGCTGAGGTCCCCCAGTATGGGTCAAGCTCTGGTCAAGGCTGGCTCTGGAACCAGGCTGCTCTAGGCAGAAGGGTGAAGGGCATCACTGCCTCCATATGTGAGGAACAGGAAAGAAGGACAGAGGTGACACACATCTTCCCAAATCTGAACTTGAAAGATATATGGAAGTCCCCACAAGCTTTTCCTATAAGATGGTGTCAATGAGGCATAAGCAAAGAGGCAGACCACCGAACAGGAACCTGTAGATATAGCATACAGCAGAACAAACCCCAAGATGGGTAGCTAACAACAGAAGAGGATGTGGCGAGGAGAGGCCAGCAAACTACAGCCTGTTTCCTGCTCCTATGGGTACAGCTGAGCCAACAGAAAGCTAAGAGCTACACCTTTCATTTACACCTCATCGATGGCTGTTTTTTCACTGCAATGGCAGAGCAGGGTAACTGCAGCCATAGCTCTATGGTTCAAAACACTTACTACCTGGCCCCGTACAAAAAACATCTGCTGACCCCTGCCTTAGAGAAATATCAGTCTTTCCAGATGCAGATTTATACATAAAAGCACATGCAAACAGTGAAAGTTCGGAACTACAAGGTTTGAAAGGACATGTCATAAAGTCAATCTTTATGACTTGACAGCTAACCCATCCTGACCAGATGGATCATACAGATGTGAATATCAATAATAATAATGCTGATACTAACAAAATGGTTTACACCAATAAGATGATATTTCAGTTCTCTCTCCATATATATATATATATATATATATATATATATATATATATGATTTTTCCCATCCCATGGATACTTTTACCTTCCACAAGATCCTATAGGTCCTTTCTTCTTAGAATAATAATCCTCTTCCTGCATGGCTCCCATCGCTACCTGACTAAACATGCATGCTGCATTGATCACACTCTTCCCATCTGATGAGTGGATCTGTGAGTCCCACAATGGACACTTCACCTGATGGGCTAGCCTGGCATCCTATACACATGCCAGCTAGCTTTAGAAGATTACAGCACCTTTTTCAAAATAATTTTTGAAATATGCTTCATAAATTTTCAATAAAAACTAACAAAACTTGAAAAAAGGACCAAATTTATTAATTTGACTTTTTTGAAATACTGTCTGATTTCCTGATGAAAAGCTTTCTTTTAATTTATTATTATTATGAAGAATCCATACTCAATGAAGCTCAAGCAATCTTCCCCTCAACAAGCATTTACTGAGGGTTCCTGAGCTATGCTGAGAACCAGCTTGCACCAGAGAAACAACCTGGTGTTCGTTTCCTGTCTTTGTACTTTTACAAGGATCCTCTTTCTCTATAATTCAGACACATAATAGAATAACTTTATAGATTTATTTTATAGAAATAGAACAAAGAATTCATAAAATTAAAATAGGAATTACAATTATGTATTTCATAAGAAAAACTTGTAAAATAAAAAATACTTGAAAATAGAATGCTGCTGAGTCAAGTACTGTATAACACTTCCCTCTGCCTCCTGGCCAAAAATAACCCCAGAAAACAAACAAAACCAAAAGTATAAGATCTTCCAAGGTTCTAAATTTCTTCAGTTTCCTTCAAAATTACAGAAGCTTAAATAGAATTGTAAATAAATCTTGTAATTGTGGATACTATTCAAAAGTGTATCCAAGTAGGTAGAATACAGCATAATTTTTGGTTATATAAAGAGATGCACTATATAATAATTCACGCACTTTCTCTAATTTAAGAATTTTAACTCTGTTTTTACGATGAAGAAACAAAATGTTTGGACAGCAGTGGAGAATATATATGCATTATATATGAACTGGTGTCCAATTTTCAAGTTGTCTTTGAAAAGTTGAAGGGCTGATTTTCCAAAGAAGAAGAAATCAATAATATTCAAACTTGTTCAAATGGAGACAGAAATTCTAAAAATTTAATGGAGAGTGAGTTTTAATCCCAAAATGTTTATTCTTATTGTGTGAGAAATAAAAGTAGCCCCCTAGATATCCAGATATTACATCATGTCACTTCTTATGGACCTATATTAAGAACCTTGTGTTTGTACTACCTCTTTCTTGAGGCATATCTTGTAAACTAAGAGTAGGACTATTAAGCATTTATAACAGTACAGAAATATCTATGATAATTTCTTTAATATTTTTGACCACATTAGCATATCAAACCTGTTACTGGAAAACAAGCTTTTAGAAGCATTCACTCCTGATACATTCACTCCTAATCCTTCCCTCAGTCTCTCTCACGTGGGTACACACACCCAAAATCCTAGCTTCCCCTAGAACCTCAATATCAACTATTTTATTACATATATGCAAAAGCTAAACATTTTTGCTGAGCTATTTGGTGATATGAGTAATTCAAATTTTAGTATAAAGTGAAACAGCCTAATAGCTGGATTTGACAATTGATCTGATTAATCTAAGTTCACGTAATTTTTCAATCTCAATTCAGATTAATATGTCAATATATTACATCTTATTAAAAATTTCTGAAGGAAGCAGCAGCAGAAACTTTTCACACTTCTGTTGAAATTCAAACTCAGAAACCTAGGCAACACTCTGCAGTTCTGAGTCTCAGAGCTCTTCTTGGAGCCACTTTAATTCTTAATGTCTTAATTACTTGCACTTATTAAATAATTGAAACCTTCTAACAAACAAAAGATGAGATGGCTCTTCTTCTGTCTCACCAACATGATAGCAGGAGCTTATTCTAAAAACAGAAAAACGAGAATTATGTTGGCTTGGCAAAATATGCTAATGAGCAGAAAAATTTAAAGCCTGTTATTTATTCACCATGAGTTTCTGATCCTCACACACACGCAAACAAATGCACACACACACGGATTTTATGCTGATACAGATATACATACACAGAATAAAATGAATTTTGCCTTGAGAAGCTGGTAATATTTGTATTTAGAAACAGTAACTAGAATCATAGGCTTTCAAAGATAGTAGGATAAATAGAGATTATTTTGTCAAATCTCATCTGTGACAAAATGTGTAGGCGGGTGTGGTACACATACAAGTTCACAGAAAGTCTGAAATGTGTTTGCATAACATGAACCTTTACTTTTATAGGGGTAATTCAAATTCTATATATTGGTTCATTCAGTATTTCCAAGACATAACTGCTATAAATTTCTCCTATATGCTTATTTACCAGATTCATTAGGAATTATAGTATGTTATAGCAGTCAAGACATAGTCTTGTGATACAATGTGCCAATCAACTTGACCTCAAAATTAACTCCTACTGCTGACATTCTTCCTGTGGCTATGTTTTGGAAAATTAGGCCCAACTACTATGAGATATAATACTATAAATATTTTAAAGAGGCCACTGTACATATTGCTGAAAAACTTCATGACTAACATTAGTTTCAGATTTATTCATACCCCACACTTTTTTCTCAGCTCCATACTCCATGTTTTCAAAGCTGCTTGCCTTTATATTTATACAATAATCATGCGTTTCTTGTAGAAAAAGTTGTCTTGTAACTCTGGGTAGCATACAGACAATAATAAAAATAACTGTCTGTGATACTGAATCATAAATATTCCTTTCTAAAAACTAAAAGAGGATAGTCCTTTTATAGCGTGGTGACCATAGGATTCTACATTCCTATAATATCTCTGGTTTATACTTATAATCTAATATCACTATCAACAGTGCCTCTGTCACTCTCAAAAGTATCTGAGTTTGAATATTAAATGATAGAGGCACTTGATCAATAATCAATGCGTTCCCTTTTAATTTTTTCTCAGCAGTTATTCCCCAAGTCTAGCCTCAACTTCCAGTCAAGTTGCTTCCAAATAAGATGACACATTTGATCACTAACATACCTCTCTGACTCAAAATCCATAGCAATGATAAATACAATCTGAAAATATACAAAGTCATCGAGCTGTAACTGGTATCTTTTAAATATGCCAAACATCTTTAGGCAGAAAATGGGAAAGTGGTAAGGGAAGAGAGGCTATGGGCCCTCAGGTCTCTATGTCCAGAGCAGGCAAGAATCTGGCTCCTGAGACCATGGGCCTAAAGGAGCTCAACGTAGTAGAGGACACACCTCAGATGACTCTGAAACTGAGCTAGTGTGCTCGCTTCCCCACCTCACACCCAATTTCCTCTAATGTGAAAGGATGCTGGGGGGAAAAGAAAAGACTTTTGCTGGAATTCTCCAACTCAAATATAAGCCTGCATACCAAAATTCCAAAACAAACAGAAATAAATTCTAATTCCAAGAAATACAGTGAACAAGATCAACCAATTTAAACATGAATTTCTCTCCATATGAAATTATTTTTATGGAAGTTTATTTACGATTTCCAAATAGGTAGTAAGGGGAAAAGTTCTTTGTCTTCCTCCCTCCAAAATAGGACTTCTGCAAATAACAACTGGCAGAAATTTAAAAATAACAAGAGATACAAGCATTACAAATTTAAAACATGAGAAAGGAAATTTAAAGCTGCTGAAATGAGCAAACATCACAGAATAACTGAGAGGCTACATCATCTATCTGATAGAAACTGCAGGAAAAGGGATTGCACATAAAAACAAGGAAACCCTATTTGGAGACATAAAAGTTAAGAATTTTAATAAAGTTAGAATTGCTGACATCAAGAATTTATTTGTCCTACATGAGATTCAGGACAAATAAAGCTGAATTGATACCTAGATAAAACATACTAGACTACCAACAAAGTTAAGTAACTAGCAAAAGCCACTAGAGAGAAAAAACAGATTACTAACAAAAGACCAACGTATAGACTGACAGCAAATTCTTACCAGAAACAACATGTCATTCATTCAAAAATATTTTTGTTTATTGTGTTCTAGGCAGAATACAATAGGATAACACCTTTAAAGTGCCAAGAAGAAAATAAATTGTAATCTAGACTGTTATGCCCAGCTAAAGCATTACTCAAAACTAAAATTAAAAAAAGCCACCCATCCCTAGACCATTGTTGAATCAATTACTTGAGGATACACTTTAGAATGACAAAAATTGAATCCAGAATACTATGAGGCCATAAAAGAGAGTGAAATCATGTCTCCTGCAGCAACATGGATGGAGTTGGAGGTCATTATCTGAAGTGAAATAACCCAGAAAATAAAATACGGCTTGTTTTTACTTTTAAGTGGGAGCTAAACAATGGGTACACATGAACATAAAGTGGAAATTAATAGACATGGAGACTCCAAAAAGAGGGGAGGGTTAAAAAAGAATGAAGAGTGAAAAATTACCTATTAGGTTCAATGTTCACTGTTTGGGTTACAGGTATGCTGGAAGCCCAAACCTCATCATTACACAATATGTCTATATGATAAACCTGCACATGTACCTCCTGAATCTATAATAACAAAAAAGGAAAAATGAATCCGTAAGAATGCAACAGGATAAAAGAGAAAAAAAAAGCAAGTAAAATACAGATTGAATTAACTGTTTATTGTAAAATAAGTAATTATTCAGTATTTACAACATGCTAAGTTCCACTCAGGAAGAAGATATAAACATAAATTAAGTGTTGTAAATGTATAAAATTTATGCATATTTAAAAAGTGTAAACGTGAAACCTAAAGAAAGAAAACCATGCTGTACAGCTTTCAAATAATCAGAGAGAAATAAAATAAAAAACAGAAATCCTTAGCAATCTAATAGAAAGCAAGAAGAGGGGGGAAAAGGAGCAAAAAAAAAAAAAAAAAAAGGAATGGTCATCGAAAACACAGTAGAATATGAACACATACAAATGTACTTACAAATACAATAAATGTTAACAACAAAATCTCTATTCAAATACAGAAATTATCAGAGCTATTTTTAAAATTATGAAATAAGCTGGGCTGGTGGCTCACATCTGTAATCCCAGCACGTTGGGAGGCTGAGGTGGGTGGATCGCTTGAGCCCAGGAGTTTAAGACCAGCCTGGGCAACAAAACTCTATCTCTACTAAAAATACAAAAAAAAATTAGCTGGGCATGGTGGTACACACTTGTAGTTCCAGCTATTTTGAGAGGCTGAGGCAGGAAGATCACCTGAGCTGGAAGGTCGAAGCTGCAGTGAGCTCAGATCATACCACTGCACTGTTGCCTGAGTGACAGAGTGAAGCCCTGTCTCAAAAAGAAAAAAAAAAAAGTTGAGAAGTAAAACATGTTCTGCTTAGAAGAGACATCCTTAAAACAAAACCATCCAAAACAATTTTTTAAATGAGAACATGGAGATAGAAAGAATATCAAAGTAATACTAGCCAAAAGAAAGCTGACACAGCAATGTTGATATGAAAAAATAAAGTTCAAGTAAAAAAAATCACTGATACTGGTAAAAAAGATTATCCAGTAATCAAAGGGAAGTCCACCAAGAAGATGTGATAACTATGAACTTGCATGCATAAGTGGCATGACCTCAAAATGCACAAAGTAAAAACTGACAGAGCTATGAAGTAAGAAAAAAAGATGCAATCATAGGGAAGATTTTTACTCATCCAGTTTCCTGGCAATTACAGATATTTGTGTATCTCTAAATTGTGACTGCTAATTCTGTGTGCAGACACACAACTTCCAGCTTATGCCTTGTTCTGAATTTCTCTGTCTTTTAAAAGATACCACCATGTGGATATCCTCAAAGCTAAAAGCAAAGCCCTGAAGATGAATTCTTTCCCCGTAAGAGCAGTAAAGAGAGGTTTTCTGAGGTCTAAAATCTGAGAGAAAAGGTGGGAAAGGGAAGGAAGGGATGAAGTTTTATTCTGTACAGATGGATCTACACCATAGGAATCAGAATGAGGACTTACTAGACAGCACAGAGCTGCCTGCTGCACATGCTGTTAAGCAGAAATGCTATAAAAGCAGCCTCCTGTAACCAGATTCACTGTTTGTACACAACTCCACAGATTCATATGAGGCTTAGAAAAATAATACTTTATGCTCAGATCATCTCATTAATATAGTGTGTGTGTAAAAAGCATGAATAATACAAAGGAAATGGCAGAAGAAAGTATAAAACATAGTTCAGGACTTGCAAGGAAACTCCAAATTAGGAATACACTCACAAACAAATGAGAGTACCAAGTAAAAATAAGTATGAGTGATACATGTCAGCAATATCTATAGAGGTGCAGAACCCACTGAAGTATGCTGGATGTTTAAAAGGGCAGTCAAAGCTGCTGAAAGAACTAAATTAGTTCAGGAGACTCTGGCTGATTTTTTTGTGTGTTCATTTTTTTTTTTTTTTACTGTACTTTAACTTCTAGGGTACATGTGCAGATCTTGCAGGATTGCTGCATAGGTACACACATGCCATAGCGGTTTGCTGTCTCCATTCCCCCATCACCTACATTAGGCATTTCTCCCAGTGTTATCCCTCCCCAACCTTTTTTGTAAAAAAAAAAAATTGTTTAAAATTATTATTTCAACCAAGAAGGTTCTGGGTAGCAGAATAAAAAGAGCATCTGGAAACAGAATAAACCAAGTGCAAGTTTTATCAGATGGGAAGGACATAATAGATACGAAGATGAAGACACAGGCACTACGTGAACTAGAATCTGAAATTAGGAAAAGCAAAGAGAAAGCCTTTGGTTTTTGTTTACCTTCATCGGTAAACCAGTTTGAACAGTTCATTCACTGCCAGAAAAATGTTTACATCAAATTCTGAACAATCACCAAGGCCTATTCAGATCTAAAAATTCTGGTTCTACACTTGCGGTAATTCCTCTCATAATTTCCCCCTAAGTTCCATCCTCAGTGAAGCCAATGAACAAGAACAGTCACACCCATAGAAGGGTCCAACCCCTACCACAAGGCAGAGATTTAAATTGCTCACAAATTGCCATGCTTCAGGAAAAATAAAAAGTGCCAACTACTACATGCTAAGAAACAAAGCACTAGGATGTCATCTTCCTGAATTGTAGGTCAACAAGCAAATACAAGTGACTTCTACAAATATGTATTACTTATCTTTAAAACTACATTTAAAAAAGACAAGTTTTGCTGGGCATGGTGGCTCACGCCTGCAATCCCAGCACTCTGGGAGGCCAAGACAGGCGGATCACGAGGTCAAGAGCTCAAGACTGCCCTGGCTAACATGGTGAAACCATCTCTACTAAAAATACAAAAATTAGCTGGGCATGGTGGCACACGCCTCTAGTCCCAACTACTCAGGACCCTGAGGCAGGAGAATCATTTGAACTCGAGAGGTGGAAGTGGCAGTGAGCTGAGATCGCACCACTGCACTCCAGCCTGGCCACAGAGCAAGACTCCATCTCAAAAAAAAAACAAAACAAGTTTACTCCAGAACACTAAGATATATTCTTTTATAATTATTTTTAGATTTATTAATCTAAGCACATTTTTCCAAATAATGATGATATAACAAGAATAAATATTAATTCAGAATTGTGTTAAAGTTGAGTAGTTCCAATATAAAACCAAAGAGAGGATAAATACATTAATATTAATTACATTATGAGGTAATTATTTTGGATTTATTAATCTAAGCACATTTTTCCAAATAATGATATAACAAGAATAAAAATTTAGAATTGTGTTAAAGTCGAGTAGTTCCAATATAAAACCAAAGAGAGAGAGAGAGCAGAAATACATTATTATTAATTACATACACAAATAATTCATAATAAAATCATAAGTACTTTGTTTCCAGTGCTTTCCCAGGAGAAATGATGACTGGTTTGTTACTGCAAACTCAATTTGATCATGGCTTACCTGGCAGCTAAATTAATCTTTGGCTGTTTACTTATATGGGTCATTATAACAGTGTTCTCGAATGAACTTGAGATTCTTCAGAGCATCATGAAGATCTGCAGACACCTGTCCTTTGGTAATTACAGGTTTGTACCATGAGCTACTGAAATGAGCTGCCCACAAGTATCTCTTTCTTAATGTCTCAGAGCCTTCTGACTTTTTGATAAGCCAAGAGAATGCATGAAGCTGTACAGTTTTCAGCAGCTGTTTGAAGGTGATAACACTATCTGGTGTAGACTCTATCTCTCTAACCTCTATTTCTGTCTCTCTTTGTCATTTTCTTTTTTGATTCAAAATGGACAAAGAATTTACAGAGGCCTCAATGGTCCAAAAATGAGTAAAACTTTGCTTTACTCATTTCCTAGACTTCTACACAGGCCAAAGGAATAAATCAATGTAAATCACTAGGACCCAGGAAAGGCCCCAGAGCACCTCTCTGCCATCACAAGGCAGTTAGGAAGTGATCAGAGCCCCAGCTCCAGCTAACAGGTACCTTCAAGTAATATGCACAAGGAAAAAGAAGGCCATGCCAGATGCATCAAAATCGTGTTTTCAGAGGAAAATAAAGAGATGGACACTTTAGGCATCTGTTGGTGTGGTATGAATGAGAGGCAAAACACAATGTGAATAAATAGCCATATGTAAGTACAGAAGGGCCAAACACGGGGTAGCATAGATGATTAATGGAAAGTAACTAAAGAAGAAAATGACAGTCATAGAATTGGTAGGTAGAAGCAAATTTCAATTAATTGCTTCAGTATTAATTTTCTCAACTAAAAAGAACTCTAGTACTCAACAGTTACAAAAAGACAACTTCATTACCCAGAAAAATCTGCAATAGCATACATTTATTTTGGCCAATACCTAAAACCTATTTAGGTACATAACTATTATGTAAGCACAGCTGTCAGATTTTTACCTTGGGGACTATAATTATGCATGGTGGGAGGATCGTACCTAAGAATTTAAGGAAACAAATAAATGCAGCTTATTTTTTTTTTCTATAATCATCAGCACACTTTATAATACCAAAGAAGTCTCTAAATAGGCCTTCACTATGATCAACTATTTGCTGAGAAGAAAAGCATAGCTTTCAGGCTTTTAAGAGAATTAGGGAGTTTTCAGCTTACTGAAGTGAGAAATAGGGGCAGCCTCTTGACTAGAATGCATATCACATACCCACCTACACAGGGACATCAACAAGAAGGCGGTCCTGAACCCTGCCAGGGTCTGCAGGATGCTCTATGGGACAGCAGAAGCGCTTTCTGGAGTGCACGCTGCCTAATGTCACAGCCTGCTCCTGTTAGCGAGACCTTGCTGCTGACACTTCAAAAAACACTCTGTTCTTGTTGATTTTACATCTCCCCCTTTTTTGAAGTTACCACACTGTGGCTGCCGCTCTATTCCAATATGAACTTCTATTAGAAGATGTAAAACATCTTTCCAATAATATAAATCTTGGCAGTTGGAAAACATGCTTTTAAAATGAATGTAAAAGAAGAACCAATATATCCCATTATCTTACTGTAGAACATACTTATCATCATCGTTCGCATCCACAAGCTTCCTGTCTGTGTCCATGGTTTACATTTTTATTTCTATTTCAAGACTCTACGATTTTGCTTCGGTCACCCTCATCATTTCTGTTCCCAACATTTCTTCAGTATCTTCCCACTTTTCTATCAGCGGCATTTCTTTTACCATTTTGGAAGGCGACTTTTCAGCAAATTTTCTGAATTTAAAAATATCTGACAACCCAACCTCACATAAGGGTAGATTTTCCCCTCTTCCTTAATAATTTACCACAAAATTGTTATTTTAACGTAATTTTCTCATTAAAAAATAAAGTTTACACATAATTAAAGAAATATTTCACTTTAAGGTTGAAATTGCCATAAAAGGAGAGAATACATCTTCAACTTTCCCAGAAAATATTTAGTTTTAACACTTGATGAGTTTCCAAAAGCACTGGGAAAATATTCTATAAAAAACAGACTCTGTGGTTGCTGCCCTGAATAATATCTGCAGCCTCCCCTGACTCCACACAGCTGTGCAGGCCAAGTGTGATTTAGTGGCCTCAAAAATGAAATTCTGAGCCGCTTCAGTAATCACAGATCTTTATTGTTCAGGGGTTCCATCAACCATGTTCTCCAAGAGACTGGCTCCGTTCCATGCGGGTGAATTTCCCCTCAGCTTAGACATGTGGTTTTCACTGAGGGTAGCTGCAGAGACGCAATCATTTATATAGAATGTTCTCTTAAAGTTGTATTAAAAAGTCAGTCACCACCCCAAATTACACATCCATATTAGATGAGGAAGGAAAACAAGGTGGCTCCTGAGTTTGGTTCTCCATGGATTCCAATTTCAGCTAGAAATTTCCATTGGTTTGTAGATCCTATCACCAGCTACTAAAAGGAGAGTGCTATACGGTACTTTAAATTATCCTATTAAATGTTTTATGGGCTTAACATGTCTTAAGAGTTAAAGATTAATAAAGATAGTAAAATCAAAATTAACCATTTTTAATACTAGCACTTGATTTTTATGTTATAATATTTATTTCAATGTTAACCAAATTTTAGTTGAAAAGTATGATTTGATAAACTGAAATATTTTCATGCAGAAGGCAAGTTATACTAGTGTACCTAAGAAAAATATGATTTATTATCATGTTGAAGAATTAATGCTGTCTATAAAGTAGAATAATAAAAATAAATATGCAAGTACATATGTTTTCACACAAATTACACCACGAATAGTTAACTTTTTGCCATTCACACTACAGGAAAGAAGACATGTATGATTCATCTAAAAACAAAAACATTTAACTGTGAGATGTTTCTGATTATTTTTCCACAAATTTCATCACTAGGTTTCATTTAAGAACATATTTAAATTGTCTTTTTAAATCAAAGAAATGAAAATTAACAATGTAAACTGAAAATGTTCAAAGTTTTGCAGAAGTTAACAACTTTTGTGTATAATGTATACAAGCATACAGTCACACATGGGCACATACGGTGCTACTTATATTTTTCTCATCTATGTTTTTCCCCAGCATTTCATTTAATCTGTATCAGAAGTCATAAGTAATTTGCAACAGATGAATGATTTAACCGTAGTTATATTTTCATCACTTTAACCACATATGTACCTCCCTTGATAGCTTTACTCAGATACTAACATAAAACATACAAGCTTTCTACAACTTAAAATAAGATTTTTAAAATATAGAAATAGCTTTCAAAATAACAGCTTCATATTAGGGTTTAGCCATTTTTAATTTCATGAAAGTTAAGTTTGAAAAGACAGAATGCTAGCATACTAACCAAAATCAATGCACAGACTCTCTCGGAAAAAAATAAGACATCAGAAAGATCCTCATGGAAAGGGAGAAATAATTCATATACATTTGCTAACGTGATTCCTCTATAGTCAACTTAAATATAATAATGAAATGAACGAAAGTGACAGAAAACAAAGTCCCACTCTAACAACTGTGTAAGGGAAAGAAGCCAGAGAATTACCATAGGTATTTATTAATGAAAGTATGAAAAACAGAGTTATAAAATATATTTTACAGCTCTAAGGTTATCTGAATAGCTGGATCTTGGTTAGAATACTTTAGCAGTAAGATAACTGAATCCAGTTTTATTTTCCTACTGGAATAGCAACAATTAACCTCACACAGACTTTATACTTCATTAAATTATCCTAATCAGTATCTGAATCCATTTTCTCCTAGTAAATATACTAAGATCAGCTGGAATTGGAGATAAAATTAAAAAGAGAGAAGTCTTCAATCTAAATGATTTTTTTCCCTAAATAAAGGCAATAAATATTAAATATGAATCACAGTGAGAATCACTTCCTGTAGCTAGATACTCAATCTCCACCTCTATCACAACTTTCTCCAGGCAATGTGAAGAACAGACACAGGCAGACAGTTATTCCTCAGTCCTCAGGAAGGAGAAATGCTTGGCTTGAAGCAAACTTTCCTACTCCACAGGAGGAGGAATAACGTCCTTCTATCCTTGAAAAAAGGAAGCACCTCCTTCACTGTAAACCAAAAAGTTAACAAAGCAAGCTCCCCGACACCCTTGCACTGCCATACCTTATAAGTCCAATATGTAACTTCTATCTTAAAAAAAAAGTAATAAAATGTTATAGGCACGAGTTTGGGGAGAGGTTCTGTTTTTTGGGTTTTTTTTTTTCTTTTCTGTTTTTGAGATGAAGTTTCATTCTGTCACCCAGACTGGAGTGCAGTGGCCTGATCTCAGCTCACTGCAACCTCCATTTCCTGGGTTCAAGTGATTCTCCTGCCTCAGCCTCCCGAGTAGCTGGCAGTACAGGCACCCACCACCATGCCCGGCTAGTTTTTGTATTTTTAGTAGAGACAATGTTTCACCATATTGACCAGGCTAGTGTCAAACTCCTGACCCTGTGTCCACCCACCTTGGCCTCCCAAAGTGCTGGGATTACAGGCATGAGCCGTGGAGCCCGGCCTGGGGAGACATTTTAAATAAGAAAACCTGTTTATTAAAAAATAAAATAAAATATAATCTTAGAAGATCTTCGAAGATGTGGATGTATCTATACTTAATCCTAAACCCCTCTCCCCAACAAGGAAAGGCGAAGTAAACATAACAGGGCATAGTCTTAGGCTCAATGCTATAGGGGAATGGAAGGAAGTTCTCTTCTCAAAGTGAAATACAGCCCAAGATAGAAGGAATGGGAAAAAAATGAGAAGGGTGGTAAGAAAAACTAAGAAGAGAAGATAAATTTCTTAGAAGCAAAAAGAGGATGGAAGCAAAGAAGCTATTAAAGAGTTAGAGCTCCATTTAAAAGATTTACTTTGTTGTTGAGGATGGAGTCCTAAGCAAATGCTGTATGGTAAGGAAGAATATCATAATGACAGTCTAGCTTCAATGGCTGCAAACTAACATTAAGGAATATAGGGAAATATCTGAGAAATAGTAACTACAATCATCTACACGTATGTAAATACCAATTCAGAGTTTATAACATATTTTTACAATTCCATTTGACTTTCACCATAATGAGTTAAGCATTTTCAAGTCTGCTTTTCAAATGAGATAGGAATCTGCAATTCAAAAGGTTAAAAACTGGGCCTCACTGCAATCCAGCCTGGGAGATAGCATGAGACCCTCTCTAAAAAAAATTTAAAAATAAAAATTAAATTAAATTTTTTAAATTACTACTTCCATTGTATAAAGAAGAGATGTCACGGAAAGAGGGGAAGAAAGGGACACTGCCAGAAGCAACTACAATGGTCCAGAAGAGGGATTACCACAACCTGCAGGAGCAGATGTGAAGGCAGTGGAACTGGAAAGGTATGAACAGACTTGGAACAGACTGAGGGATAAAATGGACAAGCCTGAGTGATGGTAATACTAACAGACTGTCTGTGGGGAATAAACAAGAAGAAAATAGTAAAACCTAGGTTTAGGCTTGAAATACTAGCGAGACAACTCAACAAGACAACTTCAAATACAGATACAGGGAAAATGCCTGAGCGCTTATGAGAGTTACAGGATCATCAACAGAAACATTCTAAAAAATGGAAACTAAACAAGAATAATATATTCCTTCTAGAAATCTAATACAAAGGAAAGTTCAAAACAGAAAACATGCAATTGTTTCCTACAAAACGGTAGGCATGGTGTTAAATTATCCTAATACTTTAATATTCAGAAATCCATTTTTGGACTTTGATTTGGCTAAACACGAGACATCTAAATCACATAACTCTGTTGCAATCTGTGATGCTTCAAATTTCTTTTCAGTGTTTTTTATAATTTAGTTTTCCCCAGGACTCCTCCAAATATCTTTCAGTCACTGAAGTCTTGAAATCAATGGAAATACTGTTAACCAAATCTTAGTGCTATATTCAAGTTCGTAAGTTCTTAAAAAACTATCACCAAATATTTAATATTTTTGATGTCAATTATATGATATATTTTTCTTTAAAATTGCAATTAATAATTCACTCATCAAAGCTAGAAGAAAAATATCAAACTTCAAACTAACTAAATCTGTATCCTAGCATACTATATTAAAATTATATGTCAAATGATTAATGGATGTAGACAGGATAACAGAAGATGCATGATGCAATAACATATTGGTGGAAGATAAATCAATATTCAGAATCCAAAATAATCATATAGATAGTGAAGTAAAGTAGTTTTCAAGTCAGAATAAGATGACAAACATACAGATGAGAAATAACAAGGCACTAAGATCTCTTCCTGTTTATCAATCAATATTTTTCTAAGAAAAAACTTTCCTTTCCTTTCGCAAGTAGAAATTATTGAAGACCCTATAAAGCAGCAATTATCAAAACACAATCCAGTGCTTTCACACATGCTTTCACGTTAAATTGCCAAATAACTAAAACTGACTTCTTCACTTTTGCTGTTGTGTGATAACCGAGGCCACTGGTGTGAATACAAGGCTGGCTCACAACATCACACAAAATCTCATGCTAAGGGAAGATTATCTGTTTAAGACTTGTTAATTGTCAGCAAATCATAGAGATAACCTTCTTTTTAATAATATCCTTCCCAAATATCATTCTTTTCTACCCTTCTACAAATCCCAGAAACTTCTCCCCACTACTTTCTTCATCAGGACAGAGTACTGTTTCATAACCACAAGAATAAGATGAAGCTCTAGGCCAGATAGTCCACACATGACAATGGGGCTTAATTGTGCAATCTTCTTTCCATGGCTAACCTCATTGCCTTCCTTGTGCCAGAGAACTTTAAGATCCACAACTTTCAAACCAGAAAGAGAGATCTGGTTTCAAATAAGGAGGCATGTTGGCATGTTAGTACATTATCTTACTGTGGTACATGGTTTTATTAGTCTTCTATTGAGGAAAGAAAGCCAGAATGGTAAGATTAATAGCAAATTAATGAAAACCACTCCTAAATATTTTGTAGTAGTACTGCCTTAATCAGAATAGGGAACAAGGATTTGTTTGAAAATGTCTAGAAGGCTTTAAAACAGAAATTTTTTATGGAAAAAAGATGTGTTTCCACCACATTTGCTTATAGAACATATAAGAAGGCATAACTGCCTAACAAGTTAAAACTGAATATTTTAATAGACTCATTACCGTACTTCTGGGTCACCATATAATCATTATCAGACTCTACTTAAACTCTTAATATATTGAAATTTGTTCCCTGAAAACAAGTGCAGTTCTGCATTAAACCTCAACCTCAGTATCTTTAATTTTACTATTTAGGGATTTTTTTCACAGCCTATAAAAGAACATTATATTGTTTCAATAACACAAAATATATATTTTAAAGTAACTACTAAAGGAAACTATCATATTGGACTATAGCATATAGCAAAATTATACATAAATCTCTTCAAACATAATACTTCAAGTGCTTTTTTGTGCTTCTTATATTTTTTGCTATATTTTGTTTTAAAAAGTGAACATAATATTCTAGTCCACCTACAGAAAGTTTGGTGGCTATGAAAAATCATATCCACAGTCACAATCTTGCATCCTCTCTGATTCAATTTAGATAAAAGTCTAAAAACTAACTCTCTGAATAATTTTTAAGTTATATATTAAACATATTTAAAACATTTTACATAGTTGTATTTAAGTTTCTATTCATAAAAATACATACAATTGTTGAAAATGAGGGAACATGTTTTAGTTTTAAAAATTATTGACTTTGGATAAATAACTATGGCACACAGACACCATGAAATCCTATGCAGTTTTAAAAAAACAAAATCATATCCTTTGCAGCAACATGGATGCAGCTGGAGGCCATAATCCTAAGCAAATTAACACAGGAACAGAAAACTAAATAACCTCATCTTGTAAGTGGGAAAACCAAATACTGTCACTTACAAGTGGGAGCTAAACACTGGGTTCTCATGATACAAAGATGGTAACAAAAGACACTGGGGACCATTAGAAAGGGGAAAGAGGGACAGAGGATTGGAAAAGCAATTACTTGGTACTATGCTTACCACTTGAGTGACTGGATCAATCATACTACAAACCTCAGCATCAAACAGTATACCCATGTCACAAACTTACACATGTACCCCAAATCTAAAATAAAAGTTGAAATTTGTTTTTTAATTTCTAAATTTGGAATTGGAAGTCCTGGATTCAACTCCTTTTTCTATTTATTACATATGTGATTTGGGTGATTATTTAACCCCTCTGATCCTAGTTATATCACCTGTAAAAACAGAAATAATGCCTGCATTACCACAAAAATTAAATTAGAAGGCTAGCACTCACCAGCTGTATTAGTCCATTTTCAAACGCTATGAAGAAATACCTGAGACTGGGGATTCTACAAAGAAAAAGAAGTTTAATTGACTACAGTTCCACATGGCTAGGGAGGCCTCACAATCATGGCAGAAGGTGAAGGAGGAGCAAAGGCACATCTCACATGGCAACAGGCAAGAGAGCATGTGCAGGGTAACAGCCCTTTATAAAACCATCAGATCTCATGAGACTTATTCTCTATCACGAGAAAAGCACAGGAAAAAACCCACCCCCATGATTCAGTTATCTCCCACCAGGTCCTTCCCACAACACATGGGGATTATGGGAGAGAGTTACAAGTCAAGATGAGAATTGGGTCAGGACACAGCCAGACCCTATCACTAGCCATGTAACCTCCAGCAGGTTCTAAAGCCTTTCAAATCTTCAATTTCCTCACAGGTAAAATGGGAATTATAATTTTATCTACTTCTTAAAACTGTTCTTATGAATAAGTGAGATAATTTTTAGAAACTGCTTAGAATCAAGTCTGTACAGAGTAAGGGCTCAGTAACTATCACTATTTGTACTGTTGTCAATATATAGGGAGAAGGCAACGAACAGTTTCCTGAAAGAAAAACACTTACATAAACTTTACAGCCAGTCAAATCTGGATTAGAATGCCAGATTAGTATTACATTTTGAACTGCCTCCAGCCCATAGCACTTATACTTGATTATCAACAGCTACCTGTTATTGTGGCAATAGGTTCTCAATTAAGGTGAGTCAGCTCTAAAAGAGAAATTATTCCTTTCAAACTGTCAAATCCCAGTAAGAATTTTTCTCAACAGATGGGGCATTTCTGCTGAAGCTTTTAAAAGATTTGAATTTTATCTCTCCAGACTAAAAGGAAATCTAAATGCAATAATGTTTAACTTCATTGATTTAGTTCTTCAGGAGGCCACAAAAAAAAATGTCATGATCTATTAAAAACACTCAAAACCTCAGGGAGCTAGGACGGATGCTGGAATTCTTTCAAACCATGGAAGAAAAGATTCAGGAAGCAGAAACGTGCTAGGAGGCTCCTAATGAAACTCGCCTCACATTCATCATGTGCTGGATCCTGGAACAGCTTTTGCTTTGTCCCAGATGGTGGCTTAAATACATTTCAAACTATTGTTGGTTTATATAGTACATGACAGAAGATAATTAAACACAATGTCCCAACTGTATATTTGTTTTGGTTATAACACTTACTATGTATGCAATAAATGCCCCACTACAAAAATAACAAAAAAAAAGTTTTTCTTGTACATAAATCATTCCCTGCTTTGTTGCAATGATTGGAAAGTGTGGAGTAAATGTATGTGATACTTACTTTTTTTTAAAGTTCTTACTGAGGATCTCTGTCAAGTTCAGTTCTTTTATGATTTAAATTTATGTAAGTTACAAATAAGGCATATTTTATTCCTTATATTTGATGTGTAAAAATTAACTATTTAAATATGGCTACAATATCAGGTTTTTAAAAATGTTAACTATTATAAATATGAAACAAATGAGAGAATCTAAATGTGTTGATTTTCAATATAATTAAATATCAAACAACTGAAAGATACAAATCTGATTTTCAAATTAAAGATTCAGTTTTTAATAAATCTTCACACTAAAACATTCGGTGACTCACAAACTTTAAGAGAATAAAGAAAGTATTTGTTTCTTCCCTTGGAGAATATACTTTTCATCTGGAAAACAGCTGATCAAATTAAGTCTGGGCCAGGTAATGGAAGTGAGAGGCACAGATTACAGCACTGGCTCTACCAGTTACTGGCTACGGCAAGGCATCCCACCTATCAGAACCCCAGTTTTTCACATGCAAAATTAAGAGCTCTGTCTATAAGGTTCCTTCTAACACCACAATCCTATAGTTTTGCCTAGGGGTGATCTATTCAATAAGGAAATGGGCTCTGGAGCCAATCTGTTGAGTTCTCAAATGAACTCTGCCACGTAGCCTCTCCTTTTTCTAGTCTCCTTGTTTGTACTTTGTAATAATGCATTGTTTACACAGAAGAGAAAAGGACCCAGAAGCATCATATACTCTTGCAACACCATTAAAACTGCCAGGAAAAGTGGTTACATTTGGCCCAATGTCTTCTGTGATCATATCAGACATACCATTTAGAAGAGCAAATATGCGCATGCATGTGCACACACACACACACACACACACAAAATAACATCTATTAAGCATATATATAATCACTCTTAAGAGTTACCAATAATGGCAGAAATATAACAGACATGTCCTTCATATGTATCTTTCCTTACATGTTTCATTCTTTCATAGAATCTACTTGAAATTTTGAAAAGATAAGAGGCAATCTAATGGAAATAGTTGAAAAAGACAGACCTGGTTTCCAGTTACTCATTCTGTGGTCTTGAATACCCTCACTGCCCCAGTGGCATGACATGTAGCAAAGATCCTGGCATAAGGAGAGCTACCACCTTGGGTTACTGAGAAGATTCGGAGAAAAGATACTAAGGAGGCAGTACAATGCTAGCTCACCGTGAATGCTCTCGTTAAATGATAGCAAGATATTCATTGATGTCATTTAGCGAGAGCGTTCACGGTGAGCTAGCATTGCACAGCCTCTTTAGTTCCTATTCTTAACTCCTTATGAATACGGTAAGGTTGCCATGTCTCAGATAGTAATGGAACATACGTTTTCTCACTCAACTTCAAAGACACTATGCTCATCAACTCAAGGGAGGGCATGGAGCTCATCAAATGAAACTCAAAATTAAAAAGGAATTAAACCCTGTTTGCTGAGCATAGGTAGAAGCTTTAACAGTCAAATGCTAGCTAACATTTATTAATTACTTACCATTTGCCACGCACATGGTAAATATGAAGTGATTTACAAGTGATTTAATCCTTACAAGCACCACATCTCACCACTCCATTCCTAAAAACTGGCCTCGTAACTGGTCTTCCTTGTGCCCTCACCCTAAGTAGGCTATTCTCAAAACAGCAGCTGAAGTGTCCTTGTAAAACATATTATGTTATTACTTGCCCCAAACTCTCCAGTGGCTTTATCTCACTCCAAATCATAACAATGACCAATAAAGACCTATAAACTCTGGCCCCTAGCTTGACCTCATCTCTTACTGTAACTCTCACTGCCCCAGCTTTAGTGACTCTGCATTTCTCAAAAATGTCAGGCATTCTATCTTGGAGTCCTTGCATTTGCTGTCCCCTCCGAAATGCTTTTCCCTCAAACACCCTCATTAATTGGACCTCTATGTCCTTCAGGTCTTCATTCAATTGTCATCTCGAATAGTTCTTTCCTGACAATGTTATTTAAAATTGCAGCCTTCCCTCCTCCTCACTCCTAACCTGGTCCCAGGATTCTTTATCCTCCACCCACCATTTAACAAACTACATATTTCATTGATATTGTTCCTTGTCTATTTATCTATCGCCCCACCACATTCAGAATATAAGCTCTTTGGACTACGGATTTATCTCATGTTTAATGCTGTATTCTCAATGCCAAGAGAGTCCTGGAACATAGTACACATTCTTAAATTAACTCATAAATAAATACTCAAACCCTGGAAGATAAATCATTTGTATCCCCATTTTATGTGAGAAAAACAGAGAAGGTGTCTGAACATTCAGTAAAATGTACAGGCAGGGGTAAAACTCTACAAGCACACTTGATCACTATATGCTCTACTTCCTCTCAAGATAAAGTTCAAGTTTCCTTACCCTGATACATATAACCCAGAAGCTGATCCCGGTGGCCTTCTCCAGACCCATCCTCCAACAACACAGATCAGCTTGAGATTCCTTGTCCACGCCTCATTGTTTCACCCACTTCTGTTAAAGCCTGCCCTTCCGCCTAAATTTTCTTCTGCTGTTCTTCCTGTTTTTTCCCTAGTTTGCCTATACTCATATTTCAGGATTTCGCTGGGAATGCAGGAGAAGGAAAAGATGTTCATCTTCCTGAAACAGAGATTCTTAAGTGGGGTGCCCTCTTCTAGACTCCAGAGAATCCTGCAGTTCCCAGAGTTGTGCTTGCCACATTTTATTAAAATAATACGTTAACATTTGTCTTTCCCACCAGATAATTAAGTAATTAATTATGTATCCCCAGAATCGAAATAATACTTAGGACAAGACTGATGCTCTGTCAAGGGTGAACTAAATGATAGCCAAAGAAACCCACTATAAAGTTTTACGTGTTTCAGGTATACCAGGGAAATTACTGTTAGCAACAATATCACACTCATCACCCTTGTTTGTTCAAGTGGAATATCTATCCATTCATTCCACCAACACATAATTGATCTGAACCTTCCACATGTGAAGCACTGCATTAGACTCCATGGACAGCTGAAGATCAAAAGAGGCAAGTCTTCCCTGTCTGACCCCTGTACCCACCATTCCACTTCCAGCCAAGACGTAACAATCTCATATTAAATTTAGTGCTACAGGAATTTTATATGAGTGATATGAACAAAATACTACTGGAACCATGAGATACCACTTCAGGCTGGGGCAGTAAGGAAAGATAGCATGAATGAAGTGAGTTAAAGTAGGAGAAATTGTTATATTGTAATATTTGTGATTTTTATTACAGAGATTGAATATTATTCCTAAACCAAGTATTAAAGGATAAAGTAAAATATTCTCTTTTCTATCAATTATATGAACCCCCTGTGTTTCTAAACTAAAATTTTACTGTGTATTGGTATTCAAAATATCTATAACTAACTACAGGAACAGAGGAAGGCAAAAAAGAAGGAAAGAAAGGAGCCCAGTCACAGTCGCTATCTTGGAGGCAGTGAAAAGGGAGGCTATAAACATTGGTCTCTCCAGGTTCTTACAACTGGCTGCAAAACACTGGTCTAGCTCTGGCACATACCTCCAATTGGCCTTTCGATAGGCAGAACAACCTCTCTAGTTAAGTGAATATCTGAAATAATTGTAAAGAACAAATCACAGTCAAGTCACCATGAAATCCAAATGACAAGGAAACATCAAGTCCAAAACAAACAAATCAATGTATCTAGTTCTACCAAATATAAAATTAATGTATGTCACTAAGGGGAAAAACATCACAGAGAATATACTGAATACCAATATGGTTACAATAAGCATCTACTAGAACCAAACACAGTATTGTTCAGAGAAAGCCCACATCATTATAAAATTAAGAATCAAGAACAAGTAAATAAACAAAACTACAGAGCAAATAACTGCCCATACACCAAATCCGTCCTGCCATTTGTGTTTGCAAATAAAGTTTTATTAGAACACAGTCACATTCATTCATTAACATATTGGCTGTGGATGTCTTCATTCTGCAACAGCAGAGTTAAGCAGCTGCAACCGAGACTCCATGGACCATGAAGCCTGAAATATTTACTCTCCGTCTTGTTACAGAAAAAAATCTGCAAACCCCTGGATTAGACAAATAATATGAAACCTTTATTTTTGATTGGTGTTGCTAATATTTCTTAACTACAGCAAACATTTAAAATTCTACAAACTTTTCAAAAAGGTCTTCATTTAATAAATATAAATTTACTATTGCCATATTATAATAATACTGTCATCTGGTCCTGAAGATTTAAGATCTTAACTTTTAAGATCTTAAATTAATTTCATATTAAATTTAGTGCCATAGGAATTTCATATGAGTGAATTATACCAATTTGAGACTTAGTGTAAGCTGATAAATATTAAGTTGTTGTGTAAACACATGTGTGTTTTTGTATAGTGTGTATATATTTTCTTAAAAGTCTCAACTTCATTGCAGAAGCTAACAGCTAGGCTAAAAAATCAAAACAAAACTGATTGTTTGCTATAAACAATTTTGTTTCTAGACTATCAAAGTTCCTGGCTGAATAAGTTCCAAACACATTCAGTTGAGAAATGATTATTAATGAATACGCTGCCAAAAATGTTATTAATTTTTGTACAACTTTAGTATGAAATTGAAATCCCAGACACTCAAACCTTTTAATCTCTTCCTATTCCCATAAGGACTTTGATCATGGACTCCTGACAGCCTTCAACGTGATCTTCCTAACTGGAAACTCTGCACTCTAACAGAACTTCTACACCATTGCTAGAGAAATCTTTTTTATATATGTTGTTTTAAATAGCAAAAAATAAAGCAGAAAAGAAAATCTAATTTTATAATAGCTTACACCCTTTTAATGGTTCCCCAGTGTTCTACACTGCAAAACCCAGAACTGCTTCACTAGGCATCCAAGGCTTTTCGAAATCTAGTTTCTGAGTCATCTGCAAAAACTGCTGTTTTGCAAATTCTGTCCTCACTTTCTGGAATATGTGGAAGACTTATCTCTCTTTCTATACCTGCGAAGCCTAAATATCACTCTCCAAGAAGTCAACCCGATGCTTTCTCTCTATTCATCCCAGGCAGATGTGCCCACAGCTCAATGACTGTCTAATCAAGTAGACTGCAAGCTCCTTCACAGCATGGGACGTCATATTCTTCCTTCTGTTCCTGAAACCCAGTGCTTCCTCCTCCAAAGTGCAAACCAACAAAAACACGTCACATAAATGAAAGGATCATGTAAACTGGCAGAATAAATCAAGTGTAACAGTGGATAAGAGCTTGAGTTCTGAAGGCAGGTCCAAATCCCAGTTCCAATACTTACTGGCTCTTACACTGTACAAATTATTAAACATCACCAAGTTCCAATATCACTATAAAATAGAAATAAAAATATCATCTTCTTTATACAATTGTGTGAAGATTAAACTAAACAATACACATAGAATACTTAACAAGTGTTTAATATGCAGTAATTCCTTGATAAATGCTGGCTATTAATATCATATGTGCAGCTATTTTCATTCACTTCATATTAGAACATTGCTTTCTTCACCAAATAGAAGGCATCTGGGAATCCACTAATCTCGATAATCATAAAAGTCATATTGGTGCATCAAGGGGAAAACCTAGAAATTCAGAATGTACACAAAGGAAAAACTCACCAGCCAAAGAAAACAGTGGTTAGAATTTTCATCACGTGTTATTAATACAATCATATAATGTTTAAAAGATAAACATTCATTCATCATTTTTTCCTTAAGGAAATTCTCTGGAAATGACTTTTTTCAATGAATAGTTTACATGTTTAAAATTTCTTATCAAGATGGCTTAATACACTCTTATGATTATAATAATTCATATATTCCCAAAAAATCCTCATACGGAACATAAACACAAACACATCCCATTCATCAGCGTGACTCACATGGATATGCCAGTCTCATTATAGTCAGTGTGTAAAATATGAAACACATGATATGAAAAGTCAAGGCCTGGTTAGAGTTGGCCTTTAGCAAGATGTTTCTTAGTATTTTGCAAAAACTTTGCTTTTATTTTCATAAGCACTGGGAAAATAACTGGGTACACAGAATACAGAAGAGAAGCAGACCAGCTGTAGTAACCATCTAACTATTATGCTCATTAAAAGCTGTAAAAGGCACTTCATGAGAAGAATCTCATATTTCTTCATTCTGACACTTTCGTCAATAAAAGCACTTCTCAAAATAATTACAGCCAGTATAAGAATGCAACATGCCTACAAGAAATAAAATTATAATATATTTTGCCTAGTCAACATGGCAAAACCCTGTCTCTACTAAAATACAAAAAATCAGCCGGGCGTGGTGGCAGGCACCTGTAGTCCCAGGTACTTGGGAGGCTGAAGCAGGGGAATTACTTGAACCTGGGAGGCAGAGGTTGCAGTGAGCCAAGATCACCCCACTGCATTCCAGCCTACTTTTATTATTCTGATTTTGGATATGTGGAAACTAAGAAAGACAGTGAAGTTAAGTAAGTTGTCCAAGGTCAAACAGCCAGTACATTGAAAAACTGGGATTATTTACCTTTATGCTATCATTTTTGACACTACTTTTTTAGAGAAAATAAACTCTTAGTTGAGAATCTCAATACAGACTTATGATTTAAAAAGAGAAACACACAGATTTTCTTGTTCTTTCCATTAAAAGGACTCAAACACAATGACACTTGCAGCAACAAGTACATCTAGAACTCCGATTTTGGTTTATAAATTTCATTTCCCATCAAATAAAGCAGGATTTGTTAGAAAAAAATGGCTACTTCCAGATCTGGAGCAAAGAAAGTACAAAGCCAGCCTGGGACATATTATTCTGTCAAAAAGCAAAGCTAGACTCAAAGACTTTAGTGAAGCATGGCAAAAGGACACAAAAGTTGGCTTCAGGGGCTTCCATCCTAAAATTCAAGACAATTTGAGTATCAAAATAATTATCATAGTAAAGAATTATAACACATTGAATTAAAAAATGATCCATGAGACCACAAGACAAGAAAAAAGTGGAAATGTTGGAGAAAAACTCGTTTCTTTACAGAAAAAAATGGTAACTAATAAATGCAAAATAAATAATAAAATTTGAAAAGCCTCATATTGCAGCCTCAGTGTAATAATTAATTCAAGCAATAATCATTAGTGGAGACTAAAACCACTGAGTGAATGGCTGTGAAGAAAAGGATCTTCATGCAACCTGAAAATATCCACCCCATGAAGCTGGTGAACAGATACCACAGTGCTAGGTTTGTTCTCAAACCCTCCTATGTTTACAACATTGCATGTCAGCAAGGACTACTGTGAATTAGATGTTCAGAGAAACCTTTCTTGGTGCAACAGATGAAAACTCTTATATAAAAATGAAGCATTTTTTAATGTGTGGTAGAGATGGCAGGAAAGTAAGGAATACCTCAGAGAACAAAAACAAAGACTTGAAAATTCTGTAGGGTTAGCAAACACAGGCTACATTTGCCCTGGAATCAAACTTAGGTGTTAGTAAGGCAAAGCGAAGAGTCCAAATTGAGATCTTAAAATGTGGGACAGTCACATCAAGAGGGACGCCTTGAAGGGCTCAACCCTCAGTGATAAAGTAGAAAAGCCCCATCTTGCAAGGGGCAATGTTGGGGATATAAGCCTGTCTTGACCTTGGCTCAGATGGAAGGAGAAAAGAAGATAACACTGCTCCTGAAAATTCCTAACCACAAGCCCACAATGTTCAATTTGGGATCAAAATTCATGCCATATGTGAAGCCAAACAAATCCTAAATCAAAATTTAGTTTAAACTAACCCCAGATGATAGGGTTTCCAAGTATCTGACAAAAATGAATCTGAATTCAGACCCCAGGAGATTCCCACAAATAAATTTCAAAACAATAGGAGCTCAAAACAAAAACACAAATGCTAGCCAAAAAAATTATGTGTGTAGATACATTTATAAAAAACAAAATGGACCTTAAAGCAAAGGGTATTTGATAAAAGCATTATTACATGACGAGAAAAGTTTAATTCACCAGCAAGAATTAATGCATGAATTCACCAGGAAGAATTGATGCAAGAATTAGTGCATGCATCCAGTATCATAACTTGAATTATGTATACGGCAAAAATAGAACTATAAGATAAACTGATAAATCCACCATCGTAGTGGGAGATTTTAACAAACCTATCTTGCTAGTTGATCGACTCAATGACAACTACAAAATAGTTTACAGGTCACATGATAAAGGTCAGTAAGATAGAGGTTTGGAACAAGACGACTGGTAAACCTATTTTCATGACTTGATAGATGATAAAAAAATAGGTGATAAATGAAAAAGGAGAAAGGCTAAGAAAAGTGCTGGAATGGTTAGTCATATAGAGGAGAATAAAAACCTACCCCACATCATACAAAAACTCTTAATTTTTTTCCCGTCTTCCCTCCCAAAAAGTTTCTTATTACACTTCTCAGGGTCAAAAACTGACAGTCATCACTGACCCTTCCTTTTCCTCAGAACTTCCTTTTTCCATATCCATCATCAGTTTATTTTGCTGGCTGTACTCTACCTCTGAAATGATCGAGAATTTCTCCTCACTAATTCAACATGGTATCAGAACTCCCCATTACTTCCACAGGTCCAATCCTAGCTCAAGCCACAACCATCTCATGCCTGAACTACTGCAACAGACTCCTAACTGGTCTCCTGGATCCTTCCCCATTGTCCTACAGTCTATTCTCCACCTAAAACACAAGGCACACTATGTCAGACATTTGCCCAAAGTCTTCAGTGACTTGATGTCTCCCTCAGAGTAAAAGCCGATGTCCTGACCGAGTTCTACAGGTTTAGATACCACACCACCTCTCAGACCTTGCACGCTACTCTCTCCCCAACACTCACTCTGCTTCAGATACACTGGCCCCATTTCTGATCCATGATCATACCACCAAGTTCCCAGTTGAGGAGCACTGCATGAGCTCTTCCTTCTGCGTGTAAGCTCTTCCCTCGTGTATTCCCATAAGCTCACGCTTTTACTTCCTTCAGGCCTGTGCTCAAATGTCAGTTTTACAGAATGAGCCTTCCTGGATCACCAACCTCCATAGCAATACAGTACAAACACCCCTTATACCATCACTTTCAATCCTGTTACATTGCTTTGCTCTTTTCTCTGTAACACTTAATGCCACTAGACAAATTTGTATATTCTATTTCCTTCACTAGACTATAAGTTATCTGAAAGCAAGAACTTGGTGTTTTTTTCACTGCAATATTTTCAGTATCTATAACAGTTTCTGGCAATGGCAAGGGCTGAATTAATCTGTGTTTATTAAATCCATCAATGAATAATAAATATGATATAGCAGAGTAAACAAAGACCCTGCGGTCAGACAGACCTGGATTTGGATCCCATCTCTGTGAATTTCTATATGACTTTGGGCAAAATCCTAACCTCACTAGATTTTATTGTCTTGCTTTAAAAAGATAACGTAAATACCCCGTTTACACTTGTAATTTTTGCAAGGATAAAAATGGTAAATATACATACCTATATTTAGGATCTATGAAAAATTATGTCATATATAATCACTGTAGTTTATAATTAGTAGGCACTCAATAAACAATAGGTTTCAATATCATTTTATTTCTGGAGACAACTTCCTACTCTATCTCCCTCCTTAACAGTCTCTGAGCAAATGCAGGGACTTATTTCAAGCCCAATCTCAATAAAAAACTTTAAAATGTTACATGACAATGACAGTTGTCCTAGTAAGGCTAAATGAGATTCTTTGAAATACAGCTTCAAATATAGTTTTTCTAGGTCAGCTTACAGTGCTAGCATTAATCAATGATTCCATTTATCACCACCCTAGGGGAGCACTTGTACATATAATGAGATGAAAAGTATAATTATGGAATTGATCATTTGAAGAGTCCTTTTGAAATTCAGACATCCTTTGAAACATTAATTTTGCATAACTAATTTTGTATAGCTTATATTGGTCATGAATAAGCTCTCCATCCATAGCATATTACTCAAAATATTAACTCTAAAATCTTTTAAAATATTTAAATATATTTAGTATAACACTTACTGTCTTCTGTGATATAAATGTTTACTCATATCAATTCAGAGACGAGCAATTTAGCTATATTACATTAAGCAAAAGAAATACACTATTTTAGATACTTGAGTAACAGGGAAAGTTAAGAATGTTTTAATAAGAAGAAATTGGGCAGCTGTGGTGGCTTGCACCTATAATCCCAGCACTTTGGGAGGGCTAGGCAGGTGGATTACTTGAGGTCAGGAGTTTGAGAAGAGCCTAGCCAACATGGTGAAACACCGTCTCTACTAAGAAATAAAATAAAATAACAAAAATTAGCCAGGCATGGTGGTGCATGCCTGTAGTCCCAGGCACTCTGGAGGCTGAGGCAGGAGAATCACTTGAGCTCAGGAGGAGGAGGTTACGGTGAGCCAAGACCGCACCACTGCACTCCAGATTGGGTGACAGAGCAAGACTCCATTTCAAAATAGGAAGAAGAAGAGGAAGAGGAAGAGGAAGAAGAAGAAGAGGAACAGGAAGAAGAAGAAGAAGGAGGAGGAGGAGGAGGAGAAAAAGGAGAAAGAGAAGAAGAAGCAGAAGAAGAAGAGGAGGAGGAGGAGGAGGAGGAGGAAGAGGAAGAAGAAGAAGAAGAAGAAGAAGAAGAAGAAGAAGAAGAAGAAGAAGAAGAAAAAGAAGAAGAAGCAGCAGCAGCAGAAGCAGCAGCGGAAGAAGAAGAAGAGGAGGAAGAAGAAATTTATTTTGATGTTAAGTGACAACAAAAAGGGCACGAGACTGAGCCACAAGTGGTGGCACATACCAGCTACTAGGAGGCTGAGGCGGAAGGACCACCTGAGCCCAGGAGTTATGACTGTCTGTGAATAGCCATCGCATTCCAGCCTGGGCAATGAAGTAAGATTGTCTCTTAACAAAACAAAAAATATAAAGAGCAAGAGACCAAGAATAACCTTTTTCTTTATCTTTTCTCAGTGGACTAAAGTATACATTGTGTCCAGGTAGTTATTTCAAGTACATATAAACACACTACTTAGGAGGATAAGCCTGTGAATAGCCTACCTGTCAATAGTTTGCCAGGGACAAGAGACCTGCCTAGTTTAGATGATGATTATCATCATTGTCACAACTCATATCATCTAACACTTTTACATATATGTGTATATATAAATAAAGCATTCCTGTCTCCGAGGATGGAGTGCAGTGGCTTGATCATGACTCACTGCAGCCTCCACTTCCTGGGCTCTCTCATGTGATCCTCCCACCTCAGCCTCACAAGTAGCTGGGACTACAGGTGCATGCCACCATGTCTGGCTAATTTTTTATGTTTTTGTAGAGATGAGGTTTCACCATGTTGCCCAGGCTGGTGTCAAACTCCTGGGCTCAAGCGATCCACTGGCCTCAGCCTCCCAAAATGCTGGGATTATAGGCATGAGCCACGACGCCCAGCCCTAACAGTTGTCTTTATAAAGAACTTTATGTTTATAAGGTACAGTTTAACTCTGACTCCAGTGCAGGCCAGGATGAAGGTTACAAATGAGGAAAGAAGTTAAGAGAAGTTAAGGTGCTATGACAGGTTATATAGTAACTCAATGACTGGGATAGTGTCCCTCCTAAAATACTATGTAGCCTTTCTTATTCTCACTCATAATTTTTAAGTATAGTATTCGTCATGAAGCATTCCTGAGAGATTGTTAATAGCAAAAAATTTACCTATTTCCCAAGTATTTAAAAAATAAAACATTAGGCCGGGCATGGTGGCTCACAGGTGTAATCTCAGCACTTTGGGAGGCTGAGGCAGGCAGATCACGAGGTCAAGAGATCAAACCATCTTGGCCAAGATGGCGAAACCTCATCTCTACTAAAAATACAAAAATTAGCTGGGCATAGTGGCACACGCCTGTAGTCCTAGCTACTTGGGAGGCTGAGGCAGAATTGCTTGAACCCAGGAGGCAGAGGTTGCAGTTAGCCAAGATCACACTACTGCACTCCAGCCTGGTGACAGAGTAAGACTCCGTCTCAAAAAATAATAATACAAAATAAAAATAAAAATTGAATTCACCAAATGCGTGTCTACATGTGTATTAAAATGTATATTTATGTGTCAACTGTAATAGAAAAAAATTAGTGCTGCATGATACATGCCTCATAAAAATAAAAACACTGTCATCTTTTAACGAATCTTTGGATGAAAAAGGCATAGTTATCTGGTCATATATTGATTGGATGGCAAGGGCAGAACAAAGACAGCTAAATTTCTGCAAAATGAAGTGGGAGGAATTGAGGACAAGGAAGAGAAATTCAAAACACTTAGGGAAGAGGAGGAGATGCAAAAGGGGGTCAGAGAAAGAGTCCGTAGGAATACAGTTGAAGCCAGAGACCCCTGGAGGAAGATGACCAGTGGCCAATGAATGACCAACAAATTTCTATTAATTGTGCTGTGTGGCAGTGAGTGTCAAGTTCTTTATTTATACTTCATTATACTCAGACTGTTCCTTAGTTTACTCTAATTACATCTATAAAATGACAGAGTTGGACTGTGTGATCTCTACTCACTCTTCAAGCTTTAACATATAAAGACTCTACCAAAGGGTTGACATTTAGGAAAAGGACAAAAATACTTAAACAGACTTACTTAAATTTCTAGGGGTGTAAATATACATCTAGACATCTGAGTCAAAAATATTGTTTAAAAATGCTGTAAAGTTTAAAAAAAAATTTACACAAAAACTTTCTTTTAGATCAACTCCTGAATTTGTTACTTTTCACAAACACAGAGCAACCAGGGACTGACAGTACATTTCTTTCCAATCTCCTTGTATAAATGTTGATATGTTCAATGTGACGGAATCTAACAGCAAAGTAACTTCCCGTTTAAAATCCCAACATCAATATTCAATCCATGTTCATGTAATAAACACCTATATCCTAAGGCCTTCAATTAATTCCCTTAATGCTCAAGCTATTTGATATTAAGAGCTCAAGAATTAAAACAATGTACATATAATTCCAACAATTATGCAAGAATAAACCTAAGAAGAAAAATTAGTCTAGCATTATTAAAATATTAAGCCTATTAAACCAGAAGCAATTGGTGTAAAATTTACCCCTTTGAAGATTAGCAAATTGATTCAACATTCTAAAAAAAGTATGCATAACCTGAAATTATCATTAATGATTCCTGATTTACTTTTGCAGAGTAATTTTTGAGCAATGGAATGTGTCTGCATCATCCAAAAAGTAAGCAGATACTATTACAGTCAGTTCCATATAAATGTTCAGTGGACAAGCACTCTGGAAAGGCCTCTTAACCACTGATAACAAGTTGCTTAACATAAACTTTTAAACACCTCTTAGGATTTTTTCACAAAGATTTTCAGTCACAAATTATTTCCCTAGAATAGCATGCAAGTACTTTAATTTTGAAGGACTTTCAAAATCTAAGATATTAAGCAAACAAACAAAATGAGAAGGAAAAAAAATCAGTCTAGCTGGGATCCCAGCCAATAAAAACTTTATTTCATGGAAAGAAAATAAGAAGTTCATAATCTCACAGTGAGGATGGAAACAATCACCCCAAACATGAATCAATGTGGATAATACTATGCAAATCACAGATGCAAGAGAAAGCAGTCGGTCCTGGAGAGAGCGAACTGAGGTGACCACTTTTAAAAGAGGCTAAAGGAAGAATACCTGCACTGCTAGCCATGTTGGAAGCTGGAGTTGGTAGCATCCTGGCACTATTTGTCTCTTTAATCTTATGAAAATGCTCCTAAAACTGAAGCTGCAAAGCATTTTTACTTTGAACTTAGAGATCTGCAGCCTTACTTTCTTTAATATGAGCTTTATTACCACTTGTAACATCTACTCCGTATTTTTCATTACTGAGTACCATAACAAAACTATGGCCTACATATGTAGTCAAGCAACATACAAAATCATATTTATATCAATTCACCAAAGATGTTCATTTGAAAACCACTGATTATATGCAGTAGTTATTAGACACATTTTATAAGATTTATGAAATAAACAGAAAACACTTTGAGGCAGGAGCTATTCAGACAAGAGTTAGCTAAAATAAGAAAAGAAAGCTATAAAGATATCCTTAGGAATTTGAAAATAACTATAAAATGCTTTTAAACCTTTGTTGAATAAATATTTTAACTTCCTGAATACAACTTAAGTCTATTGTTTAATTCCGGGTCAAAATGAAGTAACCCAAATATGCACTCTGTTATATAAAAGGCCCAGGGGATGAAATTACATCTCTCTCTAATAAGGTCCTTGGAAATCCTATACTAGAGTAACTTAGCAGCCAAATTATTTTTCTTCTGTTAATGCTGATTGAGCAGTAAATAATAACTAGGAGAAAAACAAACACGCAAAATAAAGTTTTCGCACCTTTGCTTGAGTTTTTTTAGATGAACCTGATCCACCAATTTTAGTAGAAGCTCAAAAGCAATTATTTCATTAACCTTTATATGTGGCAATAATTCACCACAGTTTTATGGGGACTGGGGCTGATGTTAATATCCAAATATTAAGAAACTGTACACAAACATATGCTTTCAAATTTTAATGTGAAGGTTGGAATGAATCAAAAAACCTTATTTCAAAACAAAGTGCTGTTGTTAATGCTCTTAGCCTGATAAGGTGCTTAAACTTTTTCAGTCTCCATTTTGCATTTGTAAAGTAAAGGAGCTGGACAGCGTAATCTCTAAAGGTCCCACCACCTAGCAAACAAGTCCGGGAGCCCTCTGTATCAAGCATGGCAATATGAAAAGGAGATTAAGTGGGCGAGGCATTTAATGTGAAACAAATGAGAGTGTGTTTTAGAATCTCCCTAAAAACCCTGGTGTAGAAAAACCATTACAGACTCCAAATCTCACCTAACTCCTCCCCGTTTTTCTTTACATCAGCAGATTGAAAAACAAATATAGTCTAGGTTGTTGTCTATCCCTTTGACATCATGTCTGGTATAACAGATTGTAAATTAAAGAAAATGTTAATAAGGGAAAATGAATGCACATCAATTTTTTCTTCTTCTTATGTATGAACGCAAGACATTTCAAATTTTTTGCTGAAGACACAAGTCAGGGTGGAGGACTGAAAAATAAACAAAGCATTTTTCTAACAATTTGCCCAGCAGTTAAAATTGCCAACTCTGGAGCCAGACTTCCTGGGACAAAATCCTGCTCCCCTATGCACAAGTTGGGTGATCCCTCATCTAGAAACTGGGAGACAGTAATAGAGCTCAGCTCATCAAATCATCATGAGAATTAAATGAGTTAATGCATTAATACTACCTACACACTTATTTATAGCACTTAGCTCATGGAAAACAATAAACATTACATAAATGTTAGCTGGGGGCATCTGAGGCTCAGAACCTAGTTATAGTCTGCTATCCACATGTGTCAGCCACAGCAGTTTAGGCAAAATAATAAAAGCAAAGCAAAGTAAGTAGGCAGTGTTGACCCTTTCTTTTTTAACTCTCATTTGTTTGTCTGTTTTCACAGTTCTCCTTCTACTCTGCTATCCTAGCTCCCGCTAAGAGTTAACATAAACTTTTTAACAGATTAGCCCTTACAAAGTTATTTGCATTCTGAAGAAGTCCGAGCAGAGAAATCAATCCTGAATCCAAGAAAATATGAAATCACAGAATTTCAAGTACTTTGAGGCAAGCACTTTTTAAGTCAATATCAGCTAAGTTTAGTCTGACCTTGTTGTCAAATTTGACCCAATCATATTTATAAAAATAGGCTCTTCTATTTGTTAAAGATGCTTATATCCAAGGAAAAGGGGACACATCGTTTCTTCCAAAGATAATGAGAGGCATATTCATTAATCCCAGAAGTGTTTATTTTTCCCTTTTCTCTTCTTAATTGTTTCAATACAAAATAAAATAAATGTTCCATGCTAACACTAGAGCCTTAAGTCCTAGTCAATGAGCGATATTTTGCTAAAAGAAAACTGAGTATGTCTCAATAATCCAAGTATTGAGTTCTAGGAGATCACCTACAATTTTTTTTTAAACAATGGCTACTGCAAATCTTCTTTATACCACTTAAGCCCTTAATCCTAATCCTGCTTCCATCCACTTCCTGATCTTGTCTGAACAAAGGTATTTGCCTCCTGTAAAAAGAATGCATCAAGGAAGAGCACTTTGGAAAACTCCAGAATATACACATTCTTTTACATTTCCAGAGTCAGAGTGTATTACTCCTCTCCAGCTAGTTACCTTCTTTCTGTTCTCCACTAACCCCCTCACCCTTCTGCAACAACTTGAACTCTATTCTCTGCTGAATCCTTCTCAAAGTCTGTCATCAAACACAAGCAAGCCTTCCCTTGGAAGAAAGTGGTCCCTTCAATTGCTGTTCTGTTTCTCTTCTTTAAACTTAACAAATTTTCTCTTAATTCCTCGCTCATTATCTTCTCTGAATTGAATCTCTGGGATGCCTTTTCTTACCACAACTCTCTTGAGACTTCCTTTTGAAGGGCCACCAATAGCCTTCTGGTCAACAAATGGAACAATCTCTTCCTCAGTGCCATTCTGCTTGACCTCTTGGAATGTCAGACAGTAATGACCAATTCCTCCTGAGAGTTAGCGTGGCCCATGGCCCTGAAGACAATATTATCCTGCTGATTCTCATTTCCCTCTCTTTTCTCAGTTTCTTACAATGCATCTTCCTCCTTGCACTTCACAAACATGCTGGTTTCCTATGGTCATCTTCATCCTGCTGCCCTTCCTCAGATGCCATCTCCCCTTAAAAGCATCACCTCAAGGAAAATACCATTCTGCTCCACATAGCTAGCCCAGACTTCTCCCCCATGGCTTAACAAGGCTTCACCAATTGCTAGTTTTACGTGTTCTCAGAAGTCCTCAATTCAAACACATCTTCCTCTTTCCTTAAGTCATTGATACCTGCTCCTAAACTCTATTAATGACATCTCCTAAGCTTGAAACTCCAGGATAATCTTTTTCCTCCTCCAAGTCCGCTCCTTGCCCTTCCTCCTATGAACTCTATTTGGTTTAGTTACCAAGTTCAGCAAAGCTTTATTTTTAAAGTTCCTTTCATCGATTCTTTCCTTGATGGCTTTCTTTCCACCATCACATCATAAGTTTAGGCCAGGGGTTGTCAAAGTATGGCCCACCACCTGCCACCTGCTTTTGTAAATAAAATTTTGTTGGAACACAGCCATACCCATTCATTTACTTAATGTCTATGACTGTTTTCACAACATTTCAAAAAACTTCAATCCCTAACATAAGCCTTTTTTTTTTTTTTTTTTTTTTTGAGATGGAGTCTCACTCTGTCACCCAAGCTGGAGTGCAGTGCAGTGGCGGCACCTTGGCTCACTGCCACCTCCACCTCTTGAGTTCAAGCAATTCTTCTGCCACACCTTCCCCAGTAGCTGAGACTACAGGTGCGTGCCACCATACCTGGCTAATTTTTGCATTTTTAGAAGAGATGGGGTTTCACTATGTTGACCAGGCTGGTCATGAACTCCTGACCTCAGGTGATCCGCCCACCTTGGTCTTCCAAAGTGCTGGGGTTACAGGCATGAGCCACCGTGTCCAGCCACTTGGTTTAAGCCTTTCTGAGTTCATGCGCAAACTCCTTCAAGATCCCCTAAGCCATCTCCCGTACTCTCAATTTTCCACCTTTATTACTCTCCCTACCATCTGGTTAATTTTCTAAAACATCATTTTTAAGTATATTAATCTCTTGCTCAAAAATTATATGTAATTTTCCATTATGTACAATTTAGAAAGTCTAGAAACACAGGGCAGTATCTTATACGTGTCTGTCCTTTGTGCAGTAATGAGCATCATGGTGGCCACCTAGGAACACGAAAACATCTCAGCTTAGCTTCAAAGCCCTTTCCCCTCTAGTCTTAGTGCTTCTCAGCCATATTTCCCACTGCCCCACATCCTCATGCCCACAAAGCTTCTGACTGAGTCATTCTAACCTCACCACAGTTCCAAGGCTGGCCTTATCACCTCATATTTTGTACCTCTGAGCTTTTATTCCTGATATTCCCCAGGCCAGGATAGGTTCTCTTTTATCCATACAAATTCATTCTATCTTTCAAGATCCAGTAAAGGTGTAACCTTGTCTGTCTACAATTCCTTTCTTGTCTTTTACTGAACACACTTTCCGTGCTGATAGCATAGTACTGTTACCTTTGCAATACTATTTTGCTTTCTTGCTCAAATTCTGTAGTATGTATTTGGCTTTTCATTGCAGTTCTCTCAATAATATATCATAGCATATCATAGCATATGTTCAGGTAAACCTTCTCAGATGTTTTGCAGGGAGTAAGTATATAAACAAAAAACTCATTGGAAACAGATGCAGTGTAGATCAGTGGTCCCCCTGACACAGAGAAGACATTTGGCAATGTCTCAAGACATTTTTATTGTCACAACAAAGGAAGGGGGGTGCTACTGACATCTAGTGGGTAGATACCAGAGATGCTGCTAAATATCACACAATGTACAGGACAGCACCCCTCCCCAACACTATAAAGAATTTTGTGGCCCAAAATGTCACCAATGCTGAGGTTTAAAAACTCTAATTAGATTAATTCTTTCCTAACCTGGAATGCCTAGAAACATCACATCTACATACAAAGTAATGAAAAAATGAGAACTATTTGTTGACTGAATTTTCTTCTATGTATTTTATGGTTTTGGTTACTTTGATGGAAATCTCAAAAAAGTGAGTACTGTCTCAATGCCTATTCAGAGCTGTATAATTCTCTTTCTGCTATGATAGAGGTGAATCCAGTAATCAATGACCTGGATATGTGTTTTTGGAAATTTGGAAAAAGGGACCTTGAAGGAAAATTCACTGAATGTGGCCACATACAGTCTATGATGTAACTCAATTCTTAGGGGTACTAGGATCAAGCAGCTACCTATGTAAACTAGCATCTCCTTAATCTCTAAATCTGGGGTGTCCAGGACTTAGTCCTTTTAATTTGTCCCTAGCTAGACTTATTCTTTTGGGGATTTCAACAAACATGATATTTTTAAATGCCATTGATATCTTGAAGCCTCCCAAATTTAAATTTCAAGTTCAACTTACTCCCCTGAGTTCCCGATGGTTACATCTGACACATATACCTAAGAGAAAGTAAAATTTCACATGCCTTTATTAGCTTAGTTTTAACACTCCCCTAAGAATGTGCCCCCAGGCAGTGGCATCAGCAATCCAGCTTTCTTCCTTCTTAGGAGTTTCCCTTGTTTCCCTGAGGCCTCCTCCTCCTTTCTCACCCTAGGAGAACACAGAGACCAAAGAATCATTCAGGGGCTTCTCACTGCCTCAGTCTCAAAATGATCCACACTATCACTTCCCCTTACATTTCATGGGCCAGCACTAATTATATGGCCCTGCTGAAATGTAAGGAAACTGAAATGCACCAGAAAAGAGGGGTATAAAACAGGGTTGGTGAAAACACACTGATGTCTCTGCCATCGTGTCTAAAATTGACCTCCTGATCTGTACCCCCAACCTGTTCTTCCCAAGTCATCCTATCTCAGTTAATGCCAACTCCATCTTTCCCATTTCTCTGCACAAAGACCTTGAAGTCATCTCTGATATCTTTCTATCTTAATCCATATCCAACACATCAGCAAGTCATCTTAGTTCAACCACATCCTGGATGCAACCACTTCCCACCTCCAATGCTACTTTGTCAATTTTTCACCTGGATAGTTACAACAGCCAGTCTCTGCTCTTGTCATCATAGTCTATTTTCAAAATAAAAGCCAGAGTGGTTATTTTAAAACTTCAGTTACATCATGCAATCCCTAAGCTCAAAACCCTCCAATTGCTTTACATGTCACCCTTTCAATGGCCTAGAAACTTCTATACAATATGTATCCCTCCACCTCACAGGCCCACACTGATTACTTCCGTAGCCTTATTTCTGCCTTGTTCTGCCCATCACTACCACCAACACTGACCTCCTTTCTATTCCCTGAAGCTACCTGGCACGCTACCATCCCATGGTCACTGTTCGCTCTAACTAAAACACACTTTCCCCAGATATCCACAGGGCTGGCTTATTTGCTTCCCTTGAGTCTTTGCACAACATCTTCTCAGTGAGGCCTCCCTAACTACTCTCCAAAAACTGCAGCTGTCCCCTTCAACTACCGACCATGCCCGCAAGCACTTCCTATCCTCCTTCCTGCTTTATTTGGTTTTTCTCCTTGCACTTATTACTATCTGACATACTATATTTGTTTTCTGTTCATCTCCCCCAACAATAATATAAATGCCACAAGAACAGTAATATTCATCCATTTTGTCCACCAAGTATTTCCAACAATGAAAACCATGCTTTAAATATAGCAGTGCACCACAAATATTCACTGAATGAATTAGTACTAACTATCCAAGTCTCATTTTAAAAGAATCAAAGACTAGAACTTAGTATTATATAATCCTATGCTAAACTAAAATTTGGGGGGGAAATAGGAATTATTATTATATTCATCTTTTAATCCTTAGTTTAGCAAAGTTCCTACAAGACAGCAAGTCTTGAAAGACTTACTTAACTGAATTTGCTGAACTACCATTGAATTTCCATACATTCTGTTACCTTAGGACTAACTGTTAAAATATTTACTAATGAAGTCAGGCACGGTGGATCATGGCTGTAATCCCAGCACTTTGGGAGGTCAAGGCAGGTGAATCACACGAGGCCGGGAGGTGGAGACCAGCCTAGCCAATGTGGGGAAACCCATCTCCACTAAGAATACAAAAATTAGCCTGTTGTGGTGGTGTGTACCTGCAGTCCCAGCTACTCAGGAGACTGAGGCAGGAGAATCACTTGAACACAGGAAACAGAGGTTGCAGTGAGCCGAGATACGTGATTAATGAAAATTGTACAATTAATCTGTAATCACAGTGGAATAATTTAAATTTCTCATTCAAACCCATGATATTTAAAATTGTTTGATCTTCAAATAAATGATCTGAGATCAAGCTGAGTTTTAATGCATATGTTATGACACCAAGTGGACTGAAGGGTCTGAAGATCATTTAAGTTGCTAGAGGCAGGTGAGATCACTTGTTTAACATGAAATTGTGTCTTTTGCAGCATCATGGATGGATAGAATTGAAGCCCATTATCTTAAGTGAAACAACTCAGATACAGAAGGTCCAATATCACATGTTCTCACTTATAAATGGGAGATAAATAATGTGTACACATGAAAACAGAGTGGAATAATAGTCACTAGAGACCTGGAAGGGCAGGAAGGTGGGAGGGAGTGAGGGATGAGAAGTTACTTAATGGTTACAATACACACTGTTGGGATGATGGTTACACTAAAAGCCCAGACTTCATCACTATGCAATATATTCATGTAACAAAACCACGCTTGTACACCTTAAACTTATCCATTTAAAAAAAAGAAAGTATGGACTCCGGAATAAAGACTATGTGAGTTCATATTCCATTAGCATGGCTTCTTAGCTGGCACAAGCTTGAATAAGATATCTAAACTCAGCTTCAGTGTGCTATTCTTTAGACTGGGGTTATGACAGAGCCTCCACACAGGACCATTATGCGATTTAATGAAATGAGTTGCATAAAGCAGTTAGCGTGGTACCTCTATCAATGAACATTAACTTTTTTCATCAGTGAAATTTTCCATTTGTTATATTCCTTATAGTAGAAATTGCATTATATTAAGGTTTTCTATTTTTCAAGAGTATTAAACCATGAAAGAAATAGATTATATTTCTATCATACAAATGATTTTCAGTTTATTTTTTTATTTTATTTTTTGAGACAGAGTCTTGCTCTGTCGCTCAGGGTGGAACACAGTGGCACAATCTCAGCTCACTGCAACCTTTGCCTCCCGGGTTCAAGCAATTCTCATGCGTCAGCCTCCCAAGTAGCTGGGACTACAGGCCTGTGTTACCACGCCCAGCTAATTTTTGTACTTTTAGTAGAGATGAGATTTTGCCATGTTGACCAGGCTGATCTCAAACTCGTGACCTCAGGTGACCCGCCCACCTCGACCTCCAAAAGTACCTGGATTACAGGCATGAGCCACCGCACCCAGCCTAAATTATTTTCATTTTAATTTATAAGGTAGAACTATTGGATAACAATATGTAAACTGTAAGTTCAGATACAAGACTTTTGGTAGCCAAAGATATCATAGCTCTTTTTTATAACTATACTATCCAAACCAACTTCCCAGGGATCTTGACAACTCACCAGCCCAAAATTAACAGGTATGAGGCTTAGTGCTACCCTTCTTCCTTACCAAGTCCATGGCAAATCACAGTAAATTGATAATGCTACTTTTCCAATGAGCTGGGATGTAGCCATAGGTTCCTTCTCAACACAAGCAGCTGTTACCATGTGATCACAGTCGACTGAAGAAAACATAATATTTAGTCTATAGATCTTGGCAAATGACATACAATCACAATCTGTATTCTGTATAATATGAGGCTTTCCATATATACATATAGGCACATACACGTGTCATATGTGTTCTAAGATTTGAGAAAACGTTTTAACAAATCAAATTATAATTTTAGAAGGTCACAGAAGATAACAATTAATGAAATCTTGTGCTGAATCCTCATAAACTCACATAAAAATATAAAAATTCAGTATTTTAAATGCTTAAAAGTGGGAAAAGGATATGAACAGACACTTCTCAAAAGAGAACATATAAGGGCCAACAAATATGAACAATTGCTTAACATCAGTAATGATCAGAGAAAGTGCAAATCAGAGCCACAATGAAATACCATCTCACATCAGTCAGAATGGCTATAGTTAACAAGTCAAAACATAACAGATGTTGGCAAGGCTACAGAAAAAAGGAAACACTAATATACTGTTGGTGGGGATGTAAATTAGGTCAGCCACTGTGGAAGCAGGTTGGAGATTTCTCAAAGAACTTTAACAGAATTACTATTTGACCCAGCAATCCTACTACTGGTTATAGACCCAAAGGAAAACAAATCATTCTATCAAAAAGACACAAGCACTATTCACAATAGCAAAACACGGAACCAAATTAGGCGCCCATCAACAGTGGAATGGATTTTTAAAAAGTGGTTTAATCACACCCCAAATCTCAGTCAGTGTCAAACAATATAGCCATGTCACAAACCTGCACATGTACCCCTGAAATCTAATATAAAAGTTGACATTAAAAAAATCTTCCTCAATAAAAAATTAACTCAAAATGAGCTAAAGACTTAAATGTAAGAGCTAACACTATAGAAAACTATAAAATTCATATAAGAAATCATAGGAGTAAATCTCTGTGAAGGCCATTATCTTCAGTGAAACAACTCAGATATAGAAAGTCAAATATCACATGTTCTCACTTATAAATGAGAAATCATAGAGAAATGAAATCATAGGAGTAAATCTTTGCGACCCTGGGTTAGGCAAACATTTTTATACACAACAGTAAAAGCATAAGTGACAGAAAAAAAAGTAGATAAACTGGACTCAAACTTAAAACTTCTGTGCATCAAAGGATACTATCAAGAAAGTGAAAAGACAGCCCACAGAGTGGGAGAGATATCTTTTGAAAAGTGTAGATCCCTATCTCTACTAAAAATACAAAAAATTAGCCAGGTGTGGTGGGTAGTTCCTGTAGTCCCAGCTGCTTGGGAGGCTGAGGCAGAAGAATCACTTGAACCCAGGAGGCAGAGATTGCAGGGAGCAGAGATCACACCACTGTACTCCAGCCTGGGCAACAAAGCGACTGTCTCAAAAAAGAAAAAAAAAAACAAAAGCACTATTTTAAAAATGCTTAAAAAGAGTAAGCCTTAATAATTATTAAACATTAAAATATATTTAATATATCTACTTTGTAACTTCAGTTTAGGTACTCTTATTACATAACGGCAAAGTCACGCTGTAATTGGCAATATGAGGTTAACATTAATTCTGAAACTGATAGAACAGAATTCCATGGAACTCTGTAGCATATTGTTCAGTTGGATAGTATAAAAATTACACGTTGTAAGCAAGATTCTTTTAACTAGTTTAAAGGTCAAGTTCTTCTAAACAGAACTGGATCTTCAAAAAGAATAATCCGACATTGTTTAGATCTAAATAAAATATATATAAGATATTTAATACAAGTATGTATGCTGCTCAAATTGGTTTAGAGTACCCAAGAATAAAGCAATAGAATAATAGGATTTTAGGATTTTGATAACGTCATATCATAAACATGCAAAAATGATTTAAATGAAAATTAATCAAAATAATTATATTCTAGCATACTGTTCAAACACTGTCAGAAATCGGTGATTCTGAAGTTCTATGTCTGCATGATAAGTTTAACAGCGTATTTAATTCTGTACAATAGTTAGGAATCTGTCCAAAGGACAAGAGAGGAGCATACATTTTAAAGGTGGGCTAGTGCTATAATCAAAGATAATACTGTAGGATCTCAAAGAACAAAGATCTGAGGAATGATCAAAGTCACGAGTGTCCTAAGGAAAAGCAAGGGAGAGATAAAAATAAATTAATTTACTAAACTAGCTTGAGAATTTTAATCGACATTATTGTATTAGCATGCTTGGTGCAAGCAAATAAATACATGTCATGTCTACAAATGTATGTAGGAATGAATTTCCAAAAGTATCACTGAAACATGTCTATGAATATGTTTCATAAATATGAACAGAATAGCTTTGAAATATTAAATGTATTCATCTGCAAATGTACGTAGAAATGAATTTCCAGAAGTATTACTGAAACATACAGTATGTAACATGATCCAATGAATGTGAATCAATTAGATGTCACTAATAAAATCATGCCACCCATGATATAAGTGAATTGATTTTGTAACAATGTGGAAATATATACAAATGTTTGGGCCCTTAATGCATAACATTTAGGGAAAGCAATCCTACCGTAACTTATTCATTTTACTTAGTTTTACTTAATATTCACTAATGTCTTATTTTATAACATACAATATGCAACATTAATAAAACATATTTCTTTTCAAACCTGATGGATTGATCATTAATTTAGGCCAGACTCCGTCTCATGTTGATACGAATGTTTTCGATGAGAAAAAATCTGTAGTAATATTCGGGACCTCCAAAATAGGACTGTAAAATACCTCAATTAATAAGAATATTACAGAAGCTATACAAATAATAAATATTGCTCATCTTCTGGTTGAATACAAAAACTACAATATATTTCACAGTATGAAGGGAGCTATTGCTAGGTATAACCTAGATTCATAGCCATTTCTATTAACAAGAATATTTCATTAAAAACTGTACTAAGCTATAACTGGCTGTAACTTATGCCAATTCTAAAGAATTATAAAGCTCTAAAATAGAATTACAGATAAATTTATGAACGTCAAATATTATTTTTAGTTGCTTATCTCTTAAAATTCTCTATATCCTCTAAGCCAGACTGCCAAATAGGAGCCAGATATACTAGAGGAAAAATTAAGGACTAAACTTTGTTTTGCTCACATGTAGTTAAACCCATGTTAGAAATTCTATGCAATTTTTTAAGTGAGTCAAATATAAATTCATGAGTCAGTAATCTACTCTGAGAATAACATTTTGGCTTTCTAAAATTTGTCAGGCTACTCATTAACATACCTCACTAAAAGTATATAAAAGCTTTTGAAGAAAACATTTACTGAACACTGGCAAGAATCCTGCTAAGAAGTAAGACTACGAGATGAACGAGACCCACCATTACTCTTAAGTAGTTTATAATCTAGTGGTGAGATAAGCAAGTAAACAGATAGGGTTTCAGTCCTTCGGGTAAGTGCTAGGTTGAAGGTAAATGCCAAAGGGTTATGGCAGCACACTGCAGAGGGCCCTGACCTAGTGGGGCTGATTGGGTGAAAGGAGGTAGTCTGAGAGGGCTGCTCAGAGGGATGGAAACCTAAATTGAGTCTTCACGAATTACAGGTTATCCTTGTGGGAAAGAGACCCATCTGGGAAGAGGCCTTGCAAATACATAGAGACCTCAGAGAACCTGGGAGATTCTGAAACTGACAGAAACCAGAAAAAAGACTGAAGAAATAAATAAGCATTAAGCTCTGCATGCTTGATGACACACTTGAGCCTTTCTCTTGAAGGCAAGAAAGGGCTTCTGAAGGATAAAAAGGAGGATAGTGATGTGGTCAGGGTTGTATTTTAGGAAGACAACTCTAGAAGCAACTTAAAGTAGAACAAGACAGTCAAGAGACAAAGTAAAGATCCCAACTAAACTAAGGGAGCTGGAGCAAAAAGAGTAGCTTTGAATGACATTAAACATAAAGAGTGGACAAAGCTTTGAGATGAGGGATGAAGGAAAGGAGGATGACTACCTCTTTTCTGGCATAACCTATTCAGTAGCTGATGATACCGTTCACTGAGATGAGTAATATTGGCCTAGAGGACAAAGGAAGAAAAGCTGGAAGAGGGGAGGAGAGCTGGTGAGTTTATTTTTCATTTGCTGAGCGTGTGGACCTGTGAACCTCCAGGAAGGGATGTCTGATCAGTAGCTGGATATGCTAGAATGAATGAATGCTCATTAAAGAGCATCTGAATATCTCAGGTATTTGTGATAGTAGTTAACATTTATTGAATGTTTACTCTAAATGAGGTGTATGCAAGCACTTCATAAAACACCTTTTCATTATCCTTCGACTCCAGAGGAGGAAGAGTTTAAGTAATTTCCCAACGATTATAAAGTATTTAAGTGACAGGGAAGTCTGATTTTATAGCTCATGCCCTTAACTACCATATTATGTTGTATCATGCAAAATTCATTACAAGTTGTGGGGCCAGAGAGAAGTAGGTTTAATTCTAATCTCTGCTATTAACATGTCTGACCTTGACACTCTCTACATCATAGTTTCATCTATAAAATGGTGGCCTTAAAAATTGCATTGCAGGGATACTTGGTAAGAATTGGAGAGAGTGTATGGAAAATACTAGATGCAGTGTTCATGTGCCATAAATGACTCCTACTGCTATGTCTACACCCAAAGAAAGGATTCCCCTTGAAATAAAATAGCAGTGATATAAGTAAATTCTCTTTCATCTATGAACTTTAATTTCACGCTTACTTGTTCTGTATCTTAATAAATGCTATCATTTTTCAAAATATTTTGAGAAATTAATATATTCCACAAAATTTAGAGTCATTTAAAGATTTTATTCAAAGATAAATCATTTACATGTAAAGGGGCTGACTCTTTTTTTTTCACATTTCTATAGATGCCACAATATGCATAACCCAAAAGCAATGAGGCATGTTGATGTTATGGAGAGAGCTTTGGACTTGGAGTCAGAAGACCTGTGTGAAGTCCCAACTCTGCCCACTTACCAGCCATGCCAACATGGGCAAGTCATTTAACAGTTCTAAGCATTTCTTTGCATGTTTATGAGATGAATATGTTGGTCTACATATTTGAACTTTAAATGGGTTCAAGCTGAGAGAGTAGGCAAGTCACCCTAGGTTTCTCATTCTGAAACCTGACTGTTCATTAGCATCACTGGAAACTTTTAAAAACATACTTTAAAAAGAAATAGTGAGCTCCATGACCTTAAAATATCACTAGAAGAACACCATATCTGATTTACAAGTTCTGTGCTTCATTTTGAGAATGGTGATGTAAAGCATCTTGAGTACACCTCACTTTAGTGTTAAACACAAAAATATATTCTCAACTGCATTGAAAACATCTTGAGTATACATAGACCCTAGAGTAATTAATGGAATCAACCATCCTGGTTTGCCCAAACTTTGCCTGCTTTAGCACTGAAAGTTCTATGTCCCTAGAAACCCCTTGGTCTCTGGAAACAGAGACAGAGACTCCAACATGCACACACACATACATACATACACACATGTACATATACATGCACACTTGTATGTGACCCTCAGTGTATTAGAACAAAATTCAGATCAACAGCACTCTAATGGAGCATCACCACTAAGATGTTGTCAACATTCACTACTAACTATTCAAGCCCACCACAGTCACACAGACCTGATTCCAGCAGTCATGATGACTAACATCTATTTTGCTAGAGTTCATGCTGTGAATATTTACAGTCAATAGCCAGTATTTTTAAAAGTTTTAAAGCCCTTGCCTTCCCGTGGCCATTTCTGTTTACCTTACTAAAGAATTCACACAATTCTACACTACCATTTGACAGATTTCATAGTTTTTTCACTTTGTAATTTTTTGTTATGTTTTTCCTCTGATGATGCCATATGAAATAAATAATAGTATAATATATAATGAAATTAGACTATGGTCATGTCTATCCAAATTAAAGGCAGGGCTATCATTTCTTTTAAATAAAATATCCACTAGAAAGCAAATCAAATTAACTTCAAATGGCACCAGAACATACATCCCTCTTAAAATTAAACTCATCGCATATACCTTTTCTAGAACCACATTATTATACATATCTTTTCCTCAGTTGCCTGATGGAGAAACATTTGACTCTAAGATCAAATAATGATCACACAAGCTAATAAAGAACAGCATCAAAAAAAAATAGCATCAGTCTGAAGAACACACTCTCAATAAGTACACACCTTGTTACTTGTGACATCACTAGTTGTCTGTATGCAAAACAGCTCAAAGGACAACTTCCAGTAGTGTGAAAGTGTCAGGTTGTGAGGGAAGCCCTCCCATTGCCTCTAGTTCCACACACTAAAGAACTACTGTCGCAGAGACACCACTAACAAGCCAGGAGGAAAGGCTGCACAGAGCCTTTCCCTTTGGGAAATCAGAATCTTAAAAGGATTGCCGCCAATCTGGTGCATTCTTGGTCCTGCAATGAATCTAGTAAAATAATAAAAGCCCTTGAGAACTATGGTTTCTTTCCTCCTTAAAATGAGCAACAATGATGCTAATAATATGCTTTCTCCTTTTACACTTCTGACATTCCACAATATCCAGCTTATCTGAAATAAAATAAAAGAAGTGTATAAAATTGTTTAGACTATCTAAAACATGCATCATGATTTCAATGCCCTAGACTTTCCACCACTGGCTTTCCAAGTAGGAAATCAAGGAAGATATCAAAATGTGACATCATCATTAAGCAGAAACAGCATAAATCTCCAAAGGTCTGTTTCATGGTCTTTGAAAGAAAATTCAAAAATCATCTAAATATATATTTAATGGAAAACTTACTTCTTAATATATCCCTTTTAAGTATGATTTCAGTAGTGTTATCGCAACTTTTTTCAGCAAACTGAGAATGAAGACTTACTGATTGCTCATTTAAATCCTGGGGGTCTTCCATGTGGTTTCTCACCTCTCCTGCCACTCCCAAGTAGAAGCAGCTTCCTTCAAGTAAAAATGATTATCTAAAACAAAAAGATGGAAACAAAGGGGAAAAAAGTTATCTTTATATTCATTTGTAAAATTATAAAAACATATTAAGACATAGCATGGTAATTAGTAATTTGTAGGAGTATTCTTCAAGAAGAAAATCGACTAATATTGTCTCCATATCTGATGCAATTAATGATCTTGAAAACAGGGTCATAGTAAAAGTGGGATATGTGAACCGCTACTCAGGAATCCTGCAGATAAACCAAAATATCCATAGTCCACAATAAACACAGTCTGCAGTAAACAATTAATATACTATTTTGCTGAGGGAGGTATGTCATCAAGCAATTGATAGATTAAGAATCAAGAGTCTGAATTAACCATTTACTTTCAAAAGTACATAAAATAATCTGAAAAAAAAGGAGTGTGCATTTTAATATCACAATGTTCTCTTACAGGAAAATTTGAATTATCAGATGATTACTCTTTTGAATAAAAATCATGCTTCACTTTTAAAAATATATTATAAAGAACATGACCAACCTTAAAAAGATAATATGTTAAAGAAGATATTACAAATAAACAAGGGAAAGATAATTAGTCAGTAAATGATGATGAGACAACTGGTTAACTATTCAAAAAATATCTTTACTCCACACCATATGTGAAAATATTTTCAAGTGAATTAAAGTTAAAAAAAGCTCTAAGAAAAAAAGTTAAAAAAAGCTCTAAAATATATGCCTATTTTTCTTAGAGCTTTTTTTTTTAACTTTAATAAGGATTAAAGTTAAGCTTTTCTTAACTTAAATAAGGATTTTATAATAGTAGCAATAGAAGACACACCAAAAACCCACTAGTAACCCTGAATCCTCTCTCTTGTTCTCTCTTTTAAAATACATACATGCACACACACAATAATGCAAATTAAAAGGCACAGAAAAATCTGGAAATATCTGTGCAAATATCAAAAACAATGATACATTTCTGGTGTTCAAATTCTAATTCTAAAAAAGTAAAAAGTTTATAACGAAAAACCATCTAGATTTATAAAGTTGTTTATCATAGATCAACATAATCATTGAAGGCACAGATATAGATGTAATCACTGAAGTCACATTTCAAGAAATATCTAGTGACATCAAAAGTTTCTAAAAATACAATTTAAATAATGAGTATTACAATTCAAAGAAACAATTGGATGCTATCATGGTTAACACTGAGTGTCAACTTGATTGGATTGAAGGATACAAACTATTGATCCCAGGTGTGTCTGTGAGGGTGTTGCCAAAAGAGATTAACATTTGAGTCAGTGGGCTTGCGAAGGCAGATCCACTCTTAATCTGGTGGGCACAATCTAATCAGCTGCCAGTGAACATAAAGCAGGCAGAAAAATGTGAAAAAGATACTGGCCTAGCTCCCAGCCTACACCTTTCTCCCATGCTGAACGCTTCCTGCCCTCAAACATTGAACTCCAAGTACTTCAGTTCTGGGACTCAGACAGGCTCTCCTTGCTCCTCAGCTTGCAAACAGCCTATTGTGGGACCTTATCATTATACAAGTTAATGCTTAATAAACTCCCATATATATACTATATATATATATACACATATATATATATATATAATTAGTTCTGTCCCTCTAGAGAACTCTGACTAATACAGATTTTGGTAGTGAGAGTGGGGTGTCTGATGAGTGTCAGCATTGGGTGCCTTAACCTGGCGTTCTGTTCATCTCGCAGTACCAGTTCTGCTTACAAAAAGTGGCCCACTAGGCACTCACATTCCATGCCCGGCTCTATGCCAGTGAGCCAGGTTTCTAACCCATTTAAAGTTTGAGCATAGGTTGAGATCATTTCGGCCCCAAGATCTCTAATAATTTGTTTTACAGGATAAAACCGCATGGGGTCCAGAACAGAAGGCTCTGCAACAGGTCCAGGCTGCTGTGCAAGCTGCTCTGCCACTTTGGCCATATAACCCTGCACATCCAATGGTGCTTGAGGTGTCAGTGGCAGATAAAGATGCTGTTTAGACCCTCTGCCAGGCCCCCATAGGTGAATCACAGAGGAGGCTTCTAGGATTTTGGAGTAAGGCCCTGCCAACTTCTGCAGATAACTATCCTCTTTTTGAGAGACGGCGCTCAGCCCATTACCAGGCTTTGGTGGAAACTGAACATTTGACTACGGGTCATCAAGTCACCATGCAACCTGAGCTGACTATCAAGAACTTTCTGACCCATCTAGCCACAAAGTGGATCATGCACAGAAGCATTCTATTATCGAATGAAAGTGGCATATACGTGACTGGGTTCGAGCAGGTCCTGCAGGCACAGGTAAGTTACATGATGAAGTGGCTCAAATGTCTATGGTCTCCACTCCTGACACCCTGCTTTCTCTTCCCCAGCCTGCACTGATGTCATCATGGAGAGTTCCCTATGATCAGTTGACAGAGGAAGAGAAGGCTAGGGCCTGGTTCACCAATGGTTCTGCAGGACACGCCGGCACCACCCAAAAGTGGACAGCTGTAGCACTACAGCCCCTTTGTAGGACATCCCTGAAAGACAGTGGTGAAGAGAAATCTTCCCAGTTGGCAGAACTTCAAGCAATGCACCTGGTCATGCACTTTACATGGAAGGAGAAATGGCCAGATTTGTGATTATATACTGATTCATGGGCTGTAGCCAATGGTTTTTGGCAGGATGGTTAGGGGCTTGGAAGAAGCGTGATTGGAAAACTGATGACAAAGAAATCTGGGGAAGAGGTATGTGGATGGACCTCTCTGAGTAATCAAAAACCATGAAGATATTTGTACTCCATGTAAGTATTCACCAGTGGGTTACTTCAGGAGAGGAGGATTTTAATAATAAAGTGGATAGGATGACCCATTCTATGGACACCACTCACCCTCTTTCCCCAGCCACCCATCATCACCCAATGGGTCCATAAACAAAATGGCCATGGTGGCACGGATGGAGGTTACACATGGGCTCAGTAACATGGACTTTCTCTCACCAAGGCTGACCTGGCTACAGCCACTGCTAAGTGCCCAATTTGCCAGTAGCAGAGAGCAACACTGAGCCCTCAATATGGCACCATTCCTCAGAGTGATCAGCCAACCTGGTGGCAGGTTGATTATACTGGACCTCTTCCATCATGGAAAGGGTAAAGGTTTATCCTCACTGGAATAGACACTTACTCCAGATGTGGGTCTGCCTATTCTGCATGCAATGCTTCCGCCAAGAGTACCATCTGTGGACTCACGAAATGCCTTTTCCACTGTTATGGTATTCCACACAGCATTGCCTCTCACCAAGGCACTCACTTTATGGCTAAAGAAGTGCAACAATGAGCTCATGCTCATGGAATTCACCGACCTTACCATGTTTTCCATCACCCTGCAGTAGATAGATTGATAGAATGGTGGAATGGCCTTTTGAAGTCACAATTACAATGCCAACTAGGTGACAATACTTTGCAAGGCTGGGGCAAAGTTCTCCAGAAGGCTGTGTATGCTCGGAATCAGCATCCAATATATGGTACTGTCTCTCCCACAGCCAGGATTCATGGGTCCAGGAATCAAGGGGTGGAAGTGGAAGTGGCACCACTCACCATCACCCCTAACGATCCACTAGCAAAATTTTTGCTTCCTGTTCCCACAACATTACGTTCTGCTGGCCTAGAGGTCCTAGTTCCAGAGGGAGGAACGCTGCCACCAGGAGGCACAACAATGATTCCACTGAACTGGAAGAGAAGATTGCCACCTGGACACTTTGGGCTCCCCCTACCTTTAAGTCAACAGGCTAAGAAGGGAGTTACAGTGTTGGCTGGGGTGACTGACCCATACTATGTAGTTGAAATCAGTCCATTACTCCACAATGGAGGTAAGGAAGAGTACGCATGGAATACAGGAGATCCATTAGGGTGTCTCTTAGTATTACCATGTCCTGTGATTAAGGTCAATGGGAAACTACAACAGCCCAATCCAGGCAGGACTACAAATGGCCCAGACCCCGCCAGGAATGAAGATTTGGGTCACTCCACCAAGAAAAAAAAACCGCGACCTGCTGAAGTGCTTGCTAAAGGCAAAGGGAATACAGAATGGGTAGTAGAAGAAGGTAGTCATCAATACCAGCTATGACCACGTGACCAGCTGCAGCGCCAAGGACTGTAACTGTCATGAGTAGTTCCTCCTTCTTTTGTTAAAAACATGTGCATGTATACACTTGTACTAAGAAAACATCTTTTATTTATTTTCCTTTATTACATGACATACTTCATATCGGCATTTAAGTATTGCTAACTTTATGTAATAGCATTTGGGTTGGGGATTGGTACGTTTCCATTTGTATGAAGGACAGTTGTATTATGCTGGGCTTAATCACGACCTTATTATTATCTTTATTTGAAGATGATGATCTCAGGAGATGTGTATAGGTTCAAGTTGACAATGGGTGGACTTGTGATCCTTAATACTGAGTGTCAACTTGATTGGACTAAAGAATACAAAGTATTGATCCTGGGTGTGTCTGTGAGGGTGTTGCCAAAGGAGATTAACATTTGAGGCAGTGGGCTGGGGAAGGCAGACCCACCCTTAATCTGGTGCGCACAATCTAATCAGCTGCCAGCGAATATAAAGCAGGCAGAAAAATGTGAAGAGAGAGACTGGCCCAGCCTCCCAGGCTACATCTTTCTCCTCTCCCGTGCTGGACGCTTCCTGTCCTTGAACATTGGACTCCGAGTTCTTCAGTTTTGGGACTTGCACTGGCTCTCCTTACTCCTCAGCTCGCAGACAGCCTATATTGGGGACCTTGTGATCATGTAAGTTAATACTTAATCCCTTTATATATATGTAATATATATACACATATGATATTATATATATATGTATATATACATATACATATATATACATATATATATAGTATCCTATTAGTTCTGTCCCTCTAGAGAACCCTAATACAGATGCCAATTGAGTTTCTTGAATATTCAATATCAGCAGATGTTCTTCTCAGTTTTACATATATGCAGTCACATATTCCCCACTGCATCCAAGTAGACATGGTCTTAATTTCTTCAATTTCTTTAATGCTTTGCAGTATTTTCCAAAATCTACATGTTATTTTCTTATTAGATTACAAGATGTTTTAAAAATTACAAGAGAAAATTAAAATGTAAATTGCAAAATGTTTTATGCATATATAAACAGAGACATAGATCAAAGGTATGTTTTTCAGTTAAAAGTCAGAAAATGGTAACGATACCATATGTATATAATATGACAGTTTCAGTGAGATATTGATTTAAAATGCTCCAAAACTAGGAAAGCATCATTCTGAGGAAAAGCACCATTTTAAATCGCATATGAAAAGGGAAGAGGGGAGTATATAGGATATGGTGGACTATTAAGCACACTGAAAGGTGATGCAGTACACGTTTGATGTTTTTTTTGTTCGTTTGTTTGAGATGGAGTCTTGCTTTGTCATCCAGGTTGAAGTGCAGTGTGACAATCTTAGCTCACTGCAACCTCTGCCTCCTGGGTTCAAGCGATTCTCCTGACTCAGCCTCCCATATATCTGGGACTACAGGAGAGAGCCATCATGCCCAGCTAATTTTTGCATTTTTAGTAGAGACAGGGTCTCACCATGTTGGCCAGGCTGCTCTCAAACCCCTGGCCTCAGGTGATCCACCTGCCTCAGCCTCCCAAAGGGCTGGGATTAGAGGCATGAGCCACTATGCCTGACCTGTAGCACACATTTGAATTCAGCAGGATAAGTAGGCAGAGAGTTCCAGATTTAAGGTGGTGTTTTTGTGTTGGGAAAGCATGGGATGTGGAGTCTGAGAAACCATAATGGAAAAGCCCAGCTTTTTGCCTCTTAGCTCACACCCCCACCTTCTCCTCCCACTCTCCCTCTTCTCCTGCTGATGGACTGGTTCCTCCCCTCAAATCTGAGTCTCTCAGCCTGGTCCTGATTCCTGCTGATCCCTTTTTTGTTTGTTCTTTCTTGCTGACCTATTGATCCTTGGTCCTGTGCACTGTCCCACGGCCCAAGTGACCAAGACCACCTTGGCTCAGGTTCACCTTAGAAGTAACGCATGCAAATAGTAAGTGCTGGCCACTGGTCAGCAGGCGCTGACCTGCCCAAGACTTGACACCTGCCCACCTCATGTCAACCCCTCTATTCTCCCAGACTGAATTGTGGCTGGCTACCTCCTTAAGGGTCATTTTCTCCTTACCATCTTGATAACATATTAGCCAAATGCTCTCTTTAAAAGGAAAATCTGATGTTCCTTATTATTCTGATATATACATGGATTAGACAAATGGCAAAAGTACTGTGTGGCATTGCAAAGAGACCAGACAACTGATTGCCTTCATAAACAAAACAAAGTAAAACCTTTGCATTTCTGAATTAAAAAAAAAAAACAGCCCCAAAAGTAAAATGATACAACAGATTACAGAAAATATCTTCAGTAAATAAGTATGACTATATATACACTCATTGAGGACATAAAAATTAGTGAGGAAAAGTTTAAATGCCCATTAAATGATTAGGAAAGAATGGGAGAACACAATTCATTATAAGAAAATGTAAATGATAAAAGAACATGTGGAAAAATTCCCTTTCACAGTGACTGAAATATGTAAATCTGAGCAACAAGTACACATTTCTTGGATTATTATATACATATTCAATGCCCTATTTATATATTGGTAATAACCAATATCAGAAAGGATACCGTGAACACAGTGTCTTCAACCATTTGCTAGTAACAATGTTAAGTTTTCTAATATTTTTAGAAAGCAATCCATCTCTGTACTTTAAAAGCTATAAATATGCTTAAGCTCTTTTACCCACTATTAATTTTCCTAAGAAGTAACCTTTTCCCCCAAAAAAAAGCCACAAAATATAAACACAGAATAATTCACAACAATGAAAACTAGAAACAGTCTCATCTTTGTAGTGGATTCATTAAACAAATTATGGTCAATTGTATAATGTAATTTAATTATCAAAAGAGTGATTATAAAAATGATGTGGGGCTGGGCGTGGTGGCTCATGCCTGTAATCCAAGCACTTTGGGAGGCTGAGGCAGGCAGATCACCTGAGGTGAGGAGTTCAAGACCAGCTTGAGCAATATGGTGAAGCCCTGTCTCTACTAAAAATATAAAAAATTAGCTGGGCATGGTGGCAGCCGCCTGTAATCCCAGCTACTCCTGATCACTTGAACTCTGGAGGCGGAGGTTGCAGTGAGCCAAGATCGTGCCACTACACTCCAGCCTGGATAAAACAGAGTGAGACTCCATCTAAAAAAAAAATGTGGAAAAGTAAAAATTGTCGATTGTGAATTAGGTAATTTTAGCTAGGCTAACACTGATGCACAACTAAGAATGTATTTGGATACTGATTAATGGGAAACACCAAAAAAATTTTCATAAAGAATTATATTTTTGGTTTCACATACTTTAATTATTGTTGAGTTTAGGTTGTCTGTGCAATAAGTAAATTTTTTTTTTCTCCACTATAATACAGAAGCACAAAGTAAAGCCAAATGATGCTAAGATGGTTTCACAGATCAAGTAAAACTACAGCAGAAAGTGAAAATGAATTTTCAAACCAGACTCTGCAAGTGGCCTCTTTCACTTCTTCTACAGATTAAATTTCATGCCAAAATAATCTCTTTAAGGGAAGGGAATGTTTGTCTTATTTACCTATCTACAGTACCTAGCTCAATGCCTAGCAAATTTTAAGTGTTTAATAAATATTGATTAAATGAAACATGCAATTAATGACAGATGAAATCATAATATATCTGATAATGTAAACAAAAATAAATGGAGTAAACAGCCAGATGATTTAAGTTTTAAAAATTCTGTCTCTGGGAGAGAGATCCAAGATGGTCGATTAACAACAGCTCAGGATTGTAGATCCCAGTGAAAGCGCAGAGAGTGAGTGGACGCTGCAATTTCAGACGAATTTCTGTTGCCCACAAACTGGGAGATTCCCGGCAGAGGAGCCACACCGGTCGCCAGCGCGACTCTTTTGGCCGGTGCAGCTGTTTTGCCAGTGCCCCAGCGTGGCGCAGCGCTTCTCAGTGCGGAGTATATGCGACTGGGTGCCCTTTGAGTCGGGCTCAGCTGGTCCCATCACCACAAGGAGAACAGCAATTGGAAGCGCTGAGGACTGAGAGTTTCACAGTAAGCACAGCTGAACCCAGGAAGGCCTAGCTCTGTGGGGAAAGGGCATCCACCAAAGGAAAACTAAGAAACAGAAAAAACTTCATCACCAACAAGCC
>CAUYLG010044782.1:0-95040 GCA_963573385.1 Cacajao melanocephalus
GGGATTGGCTCAGCTTTGGCGGGCTAAGGCTGGGCCATGATTGGTTACTCGGTGTTACCAGGCAGACTGAGGCCTGTAGGCGGTCTCCCAGATGTGGAGATCAAGGGGGAGGAGAGAGGTAGGGGTTTCTTCTACCAAACAGTTACCTCACCACAAATCCATCATATTTAACAACAGAAAATATTGTTAAATACATTTAATGCTGGCAGGATATCACATAGTCCCCAACCTTACAATGGTTTGGCATAATGATTTCTTGACCTTATGGAGGCGCAAATTCGTTATATATTCAGTAGAAACTGTAACCTCATAGTAAATTGTAAGAAACTCCTTGACTAACAATAGTGTTTTGTCCCAATAATAACACTGAAAAATTATGAATTGAAAGCAATACCGTAATTTGGGGACCATTCACATTGTCTCATTGTGGCTTTGATTTCTAGTTCCCTAATGACTAAGGATGTTGAACATGTTTTCATGAGCTTATTTGTCATTTATTGTCTTCTTTTAAGAAATGTCTATTCAAATCTCTGATTTTTAATTGGGTTATTTCTTCTTTTATTACAGTGATGTTAGTGTTCTTTTATATATTCTGGATAAGGTCCCTTGTCAAATATATGATTTTCAAATAAAAAAGGAAATACTTGTCACATACCTCTTCAATCATTCCCCCTAAAGAAAACCATTTTCAGTACTTCTTTATTAAAAAAAAATTGGTTGAGTTTTATTGAAGGATAGTTGGCAATTAAAATTTGTATATATTTATGGTGTACAATTTGATGATATATATGCATTATATAATATTCACTGAAATCAAGCTAATTAAGACATCCATCACCTTACACAGTTATTATTTTCTTTTCTTTTTGTGGTGAGAACACTTAATATCTATCATCTTATGAAATTTCAAGTATACGATACAATCACATTGTTCTACATTAGATCCTGATTAGTACTTTTGAAATTATACTTAGGTGATGGCCATTTGTGGGCCAGAAATTATAAAGGGAAATGCTGATTTTGAAACATTTCCTTAATTTCAGTGAGAAGGACCCAAAGGTGTTAGAGATAAAAAGGATTCACTTAATCACAAGAAATAAAATAGGCATAATTACTGTAATAAGCAACAAAACCAGCATGGAATGATCTCACTCACAGGGAACTTCACCTATAGTGGATTGACAATGGGTCATTAGGATTGAAATGGTTAAATTCTCATACAGTCATATCTGGGCAGTAGGTGCCACCACAATAGACCTTCATCAGGGTCTTTGACCTAAGTCAGTTTATAGACCAAGCGCTCCTTAAATGACAGTTAAGTTGAGGAAGAATGCAGGAATAGCAATAACAAGCTAAAAATGTGGACATTCGATGAATCTCTTTTCCGTATTTCTCAAAAGGACCTATAGCTATGTAACAAGATTCATTTTTACCTGGGAAGGGAAAGGCCCCAACCCTGATATTTCAGGAGTTTTTGAAATATAGTTCTGTGCTAACATTGATGCCAGTTGAAATTTAAGATTACTGGGCCCCAAATCTATCCTAGGTAATTTTTCTAGTTTGAGTTTCACTTTAATCCCTGAGTACAGAGCTAGATTACATTTCTCTTGTAGATAATTTTGACCACATGACTGAGTTTTGGCCAAGAAAATATGAATATTCTATTTTATGTCCTTAGTCATAAAATCCTCTGATACAATCTTCTACTCTCTTTCCCTAAATGCCTGCTGAATTGAGAGTCTAACAGAGTAAGGTAACACAGAACAAAAAGCCTAGGTTCTAGAGTTTCTTAGAAAAAAGCCATGTGATTACTAATACCCATACTGCAGTGTGCCATGCGTGAGAAATAAAAACTTACTGTGTTAAGCTGTAAGATTTTCACATGTATCTATAATAGTAGTTGACTTTACCTCAACAGGCTATTGCAGTGCAAATATCCAAGTTGAAGTCCTTAGATTTTTCTTTGTGTCCTATCAAAAATAACACTAAAGCAGTACCACAATTATGAAGAAAACACAGATTACTGTCACCACTTTGCTTTTAAATCAAAGATTATGTTATTATTTCCTTTTTTTAACTTTCCACTTTGGTCAGTGTGGAAGGGGAACATATCTTGGAAACTCAGAGTAAATAACCAGAAATTTAATCAGGTGCAACTGTTATTCTAGACCTCACATAGTATCTGTATTAGTCTGTTTTCATGCTGCTGATAAAGACACACCCGAGACTGGGAAATTGACAGAACAAAAGAGACTTAATTGGACTTACAGTTCCACGTGGCTGGGGAAGCATCACAATCACTACAGCAGGCAAGAAGGAGTAAGTCACGTCTTACACGGATGGCAGCAGGCAAAATGAAAGAGCTCGTGCAGGGGAACTCCTCTTTTTAAAACCATTAGAATTCCCTATTTAATAAATGGTGCTAAGAAAACTGGCTAGCCATATGCAGAAAACTGAAACTGGACTCCTTCCTTACACCTCAAACAAAAATTGACTCAAGATGGATTAAAGATTTAAAAAGAAAACAGAAAACCATAAAAACCCTAGAAGAAAACCTACGCAATACCATTCAAGACATAAGCATTGGCAAAGGCTTCATGACTAAAACACCAAAAGCAATGGCAACAAAAGTCACAATTAACAAATGGGATCTAATTAAACTAAAGAGCTTCTTTTCAGCAAAAGAAACAATCCTCAGAGTGAACAGGCAACCTACAGAATGGGAGAAAATTTTTGCCATCTATCTGACAAAGGGCTAATATTCAGAATCTACAAAGAACTTAAGCAAATTTACAAGAAAAAACAAACAAGCAACCCCATCAAAAAGTGGGCAAAGAATATAAATAGATGCTTCTCAAAAGAAGACATTTATGTGGCCAACAAACACATGAAAAAAACCTCATCATCACTGGTCATTAGAGAAATGCAAATCAAAACCACAGTTAGATAACATCTCATGCCAGTTAGAATGGTGATCATTAAAAAGTCAGGAAACAAGAGATGCTGGGGAGTATGTGGAGAAATAGGAATGATTTTGCACTGTTGGTGGGAGTGTAAATTAGTTCAACCATCGTTGAAGACAGTGCAGCGACTCATCAAACATCTAGAACCAGAAATACCATTTGACCCGGTACCCAAAGGATTATAAATTATTCTACTATAAAGACACATGCACATGTATTTTTATTGCATCACTATTTACAATAGCAAAGACTTGGAACCAACTCTAATATCCATCAATGATAGACTGGATAAAGAAAATGTGGTACACATACACCATGGAATACTATGCAGCTGCAAAAAAGAATGAGTTCAAGTTTTTCGCAGGGACATGGATGAAGCTGGAAACCATCAATCCTAGCAAACTAACACATGAACAGACAATCAAACACCACATGTTCTCACTCATAAGTAGGAGTTGAAAATGAGAATACATGGACACAGGAAGGGAAACATCACACACTGGGGCCTCTCAGGGAGTGATGGGAAAGGGAAGGGAGAGCGTTAGGACAAGTACCTAAGGCTTGTGGGGCTTAAAACTTAGATGATGGGCTGATAGGTGCAGCAAATCACTGTAGCATATGTACACCTATGAAACAAACCTGCATGTTCAGCACATTAATCCCAGAACTCAAAGTAAAAAAAAAAAAGAAAAAGAAATGCTTACATTTTTAGACATCAACTGTAAGAGGCAGCAAATTCTAGAATGAATCATGGTCTTTTAAGCAATTTCTTTATGACCCTGGGAAAGATGCATTTCTTTTCAAATAAAACTAAATAAGCAACAAGAAGCTGAATCTCGGCAGTCTGTTTTAATATTAAGAATTGAACTGATTGGATGACATGTGATCTGAAATTAAGTGTTTGCTTTCTTGTTTGTATGGTTGCTATTGCTATTCCTGGCATCTATAGCATGAAGAAGTATCTTATCCCCTAACATTTATTCAACTACACTTCTCTATGTTTTTTAATTAAAATGTAAACAGCCTAATTAATAACTTTTTTAAAAGCAATCACATGGATATAATTGTTGCTGATATGAAAACTGCAAATCAGTTTTCTTTAGTCTTAGTTGTTTAATCCCACACACTGGTCTACCACTTCACATCTCTTAAAAGTGGCCTTCATAATTAATTTTAAAATATCTCTTAAGTAGGGGATTATATGTTAATCTTCAACGACATGATTGTTACGACATTGTTGCCATGGAGTACTTTATTATCCTTTGTAAAATACTTTATTATTTTGTTTATGCCTAAGAAGCAGAAAGGCAATTTAAATTCCTTGAACTTACCTCCTGCTTTAATCTAGAGTCAATGCTAATACATGTGGTTCCAACAATTGATCTATATTCCAAAGCCTATGTTTCACATTTGAATCACCTAAAAGTCTTTTCCAAAATACTGTTAAGTAGTTCTCATCTCACATAAACTATATCAGACTCACTTAGCATGTGGCCTTAATAGCATTTTTTTTTCCATTCTTCAAGTGATTATAATGTGCAGTAAGGGCTGAGAACCAGTGCTCTAGGGGTAACAGTTACAGCATCTGAGGATGGAAGGCAATTTTGAGCAATATTAATCAAAGCTTGACTGTACACATGAGAAGCATCTCTGGGACATTTTAAGAATGCAGATTCCTAAGTGTTGGATGCCAGCCCCAACCCTGTACATGAGTGCCCTTAGTCCCGGTGGTGACAAGGGAGTGAGAAAAGAAATAAAGACAAAGACAAGAGTATAGTTTCACAGGATGGGTCCAGGGGATCAACGCAAGCTTGCAGGGACAACGTCGGCCCTGAGCTCCAGGCTCCACACACTTTTATTAGGTGCATTATCTCATTAATCTCAGGGGCTGTGGTGAGTGGAGCTGAGAAAGGTAAATTAAAAACTATTGTGGGGTAAGATGCAGGGGTGGGTGGGGAAGCAAGCCTCTGCAGCATTCAATTGCATATGTGGTTCTTCTAAGAAATGCTAACTTAGGACACTGAGTTTTACCACCCATGGTTATCAAGGTGCATCTGCATAGAAGCACAGCCAATAAGGCGCCACCAAGTCTGACCACACGCAATGCATCAAAGGGCTTTTATCTCCCGAGCCTTGTGGACACAGAGCAATCAGAATTACTCCACATTCTGAGAACCTAGGCGGAGCCTGTGGCATTCCAGTTATCTCTACCCTGCAAGGCCTTCTTGCCTCACAAGCTCCCATCTGCCAAGACTCTCCGGAGTCTTGTGAGCAGATGTCGCATTCCTTCCCAGAGTTCTTGCACAAGCCCTCTTTACCAGACCCTCATGCAGACTCTATGTTGGGAAGAGACGTGGGACCAAAGCAGACTTGCCTGCCTTGCAGCCACACCGCTGCATTCCGTGGTTTTAAAGCGCCCTCAGATAGTCTTTACTGGCCTCCAGTTACCATCTGATTTCTGTTTTTACAGGCCTTAAACAATTTTAATTCTACTGCACCATTGTTTGGAGTTTTCTTAACTCAGTATTTGATCCGTGATACGAATCTCAGTGTATAAAAAGCAAAGAAAGCTTGTAATTATTTAACTGGAAACAACATAGGTCTGCCCCTGGCCATCTTGCCCCACATCTAAGGTTCTACGGAATCAAAATTTCCAGTGGCAAAATCCCAAGTGAAGTTTGCCCATGTTGGAGTTTGAAGACCACTGACTTGGAGGTTTCCTAAACTAACTTCTAACACATGACAGGCCTTGACTCAACATTTTAGCCCAAATAACACCTCTCTTTTGGAGTTACCCCCATTAAAGTTTCTTCAGAGTCCTTCTCTGCTAGATACAGTGCTTTTCAAAAGCACTGTATGTGTCATAATGAAATATGTCAGCTGCTAGGAGTCAGATGACCTGAGTTTGGGGTCATGGTTGCATTACATACAAGTTGTACTACCTTGGACAAATGACTTCCTATTTCTCATTTAGCATCTAAACTTAAGTCATATGATTGTGATGATCAGATGAGTGAATACAATAATTCCCCAAACTGATCATCAAAATCCTTTGCAGAATGAAAAAAACGTGTGGATGCATTGGTCCACTGGAAATTTTGTTCCTCTGTATCTGGAAAATACTTAAACATGAGCAATTTCTCCTTTAAATATTTGCAGGTGAGTTTGATAACTGCCTGTGTTTGCTGATTTCATGCACACTGTAGAGAGGCCTGCTGTCAGTATCAAGGATAGTAATATTTCATTCACAGGTTTGTACATGACCTCTTATGAGCACTCAGATCTCAGCAGGCACTTTTGCTAGAAAAGCAGCTCTCAAATTGTTATGTGTAGTAGATGGAACTATTTATAGCCTGGTCACTACCTCATGTATAACTACAATTAAAGAGTTGCCCAGGGATCTTTGTTCATTTGTTTGTTTTTCTTTTGCTTGTTTTCTCTTACAAAGAAACCAAAAGGAAAAGCAAAAGGTTAGAAATAAAAAAAATCTGGGTTCTAGCAGAGGCTCTACTCCTGTTTTTGTGTGATCCTGAGCTCCATATTTTAACCCTTATGAGTTTCAGTTCTTTCATGATAGTAACTGTCTTACCTTCCTTGGTGGGGCTTAGTAGGAAATAGAGTAGGAAAAATGTATTAACATTTTTGCATATAATTTTTACATGAAGTTTCCCTAATACAGTCTGAGCTCCTAGGAGTTATTCTTTGACTATTATTCATATATTAATTTATTCATTTGCTATTTGTTCACTTAACAAATATTTACTGAATGCATAATATGTGCCAAGAAATATGCAAGAGATAGGGGTACAGAAACACACAGCATAAGATACAAGAATGACAGATAGGACTGATGCTCTCACAAAGCTTAGAGTTCATGCTTCAGTTAAAGTATGCCATTGGCTTTAACTGAACAATTACACAAATAGTTATTAAATTACAGTAGAAATAAGTTCTATAAAGGAGAAGCTCAGCCTATGAGAATGCATAGTAAGGAAACTCTCCCAGTGTCTCTGCAGTATCTATGTGCCGTGACATTTAAGTTGGCACTAAGTTGATTTCTGAATAGGTCAGGCAATGGGCTGAGGCAGTAGTGAGAGCATTTCTGACAATGGACACAGGCTATGCAAAGGTCCTGAGAAAGGAAAATGGTTAGTGGCATATGAAGGACTGAACAAGGGCCTGAGTGTCTAAGGATCCATTGAGTAGGAGCAACAAACAAAGATGAAGCTACAAGGCACTAAATAGCAAGAAGTATTCAGATCATGTCTATACTCTCTATTTTATTCAACTTTAATGGCAATGCATGCCATCAATTAAAAGGATTGTACAGGGAAGTGAAAGGATCAGATTAGCACTTTAAATACATCATTATAACTGCTGTGTGAAGACTGTCTTGGTGCACTGCATGTAAGGAATCTAGGTAGAAGGGTTGGCCAGGTGGTGGATGAAAGATAATTGTGCTTTATGCTGATATGGTGGAACTAGAAATTATGAGACAGACGGATTTAAGAGATGTGGTCAGGCAGAGACCATTCCTCTCATTTCTGTATTTTCGTGACCTACTAGGGTGTCTGGCACATAGTCCTCACTAAATGCAGGAGAAGCAGACAGTATCCCATTTCATTATTGAAAAATATTGTTAGAAATTACTCTCATAGACTGAGCTGACATCTTCCCAATTTTAATTACTAGTTTTAATTTCTATTCTCTGGGAATACAGAGAACAATGTAAGATTAAACACACACACACACACACACACACACACACTCCCTCATTATCTGAATATTGTCCACAGACACAGTCTTAATGTATGACTCTCCTTTTCATAAGAAACAGACGCTGGTCCTTCACATGGAGATATATATATCCTATTGGTTCTACTTCTCTGAAGAATCATGACCAATACAGTTGGTCACCATAAAATAGGTCTTTGGCATCTATATCTTTTAACTATTGTGGTCCACTCTTGTAAAGACATGAGGTAATATGTTGAAAAGGTTAGCTTTAATATTAAACACTTTATTTATTTATTTATTTTTATCCAAGATGGCCGATTAACAACAGCTCAGGATTGTAGCTCCCAGAATATTAAACACTTTATAAAGTACTTTCACATGTACAATTTCATTTGACTCCCAAAACTCTATGAGGCAGGATTTATTACTCAAGTTATAAATATGAGGAAAAATAAGAATCAGAAGTGTTCAGGGATTTGCTTATGGTTTTTCAGCTTTAAGAATGTGAAAATCACATGCTTTCATATTCTTTTATCTATTTAAATACAGTTATGATATAGGGGACAGAAAACATTCAGATACTCATTGGTGCCATATTTTTCCCTTCCCTCCCCTCCAAAAAGGTAGACGGGACTTAACCTCAAGGGGATTTTAGGTACTAGAGCAGAAGCTGTTTGAAAAAACTCTCTCTTGTGAAAGCCCATATTCATCCATTCATTGATTTACTCTTTTCACCAATGTGTTTTGAGTTCCTGCCATGAGCCATGGCAGTCTAGAATAGAATGGGATTGGAAGATAGGACACATGGGACAAATAAACCAATACTGCAAAGAATGTAAGAGGATGCTTGTATTAGTCAGGGTTCTCTAGAGGGACAGGACTAACAGGAAAGATGTATACATAAAAGGGAGTTTATTTAGGAGTATTGACTCACATGATCACAAGGTGAAGTCCCACAATAGGCTGTCCGAGAAGCAAGGAGGCCAGTCATAGTCCCAAAATCTCAAAAGTAGGGAAGCCAATAAGTGCAGCCTTCAGTCTGTGGCCAAAGGCCCGAGAGCCGCTGGCAAACCACTGGTGTAGGTCTAAGGGTCCAAAAGCTGAAGACCTTAGAGTCCAGTGTTCGAGGGCAGGAAGCACCCAGTACAAGAGAAAGATGGAGGCCAGAAGACTTAACCAGTCTAGTCCCTCCATCTTCCTCTGCCTGCTTTTATCCTGGCTGTGCTGGCAGCTGATTAGATGGTGCCTACCCAGACGTGAGGGTTGGTCTGCCTCTCCTACTCCACTAACCCAAATGTTAATCTTCTTTCGCACCACCCTCACAGACATACTGAGGAATAATACTTTGCATCCTTCATTCCAATCAAGTTGACACTCAGTATTAACCATCACAACGCTGAGTGCTACGTAGAGAATAAAAGTTTTTTAAAGTCATTGCCGATGACCTTGTGGCCATGTTAGTTTAGTTGATTAGAGAAACCCTCTAGAAAATGACAATATTCAAGTTGGTTTTTAAGGTATAAGATGGAGTTAATTCTTCATGCCAAATGTGGGAAATAGCTTCCCTGGAGGAGGGAATAGATAGTGCAAAGTTCCTGAGCCAAGAATGAGCTAGTGTGTTTGAAGAACAGAAAAATATTCAGTGCCTTTGAAACATAAAAGGCAAGGAGTAGAGTAACTTAAGATGAAGACACAAAATAACAAGATCATAAAGAGTCCAGTTGGCCAGGGTAACAAATGTAGGATTATTTTCCTGAGTACAATAGGCAAGGGAAAAACATGATCTGATTTGTGCCACTCTCCACTATGCACAGGGCCAGTGAGAGAAAAGGGAGCAATCTGAGTAATTGAGACAAGACAGTGTGGTGACTTAGAACAAGATGAAAAGTAACAGTGGAGGTAGGAGAAATAGAATAAGGTTTTAGAGGTAAAATTGTCAATAGTTGCTGATATACTGAATATGAGCAGGGTTGAAAGATGAAGGCAAAAAAAGAAATAAGATAATTCTTGTTTTTGGCATGAACAATTCTGGTTAAGGATTAGGGGTGGATAGGGAAGGAGAACAGGCCACCTGGGAAAAAGTTGGGAGTTGGGGAGAATTAATCTAGTTTTTTTGTTCAAGTCACATTTAAGAAGCCTAATAGACACGGAGATATCAAGAAGGAGTTTGCATGTAGAAGTCATCAAGATGAGGACAGCAGAGGAGAGGGATGTATTGGAGGAAAAGGAGGCTGGATCCACTAGAAACGGAGTAGACTATCAAGCCTAGGGAGAAAACACAGCTACGCAATACCTGCAAGTAGCAAGAAGCTCAGAGCCAGAATTTCCCTTCTGCAGCACACTGACGACGTGCCTGGAGCATGAAGTAATGAACACTTTTTGTAACTGGGGAGCTGGAGGTCAGTTCAGAGGGCTCTCAGCCCTAGAAAATATCTTCATGTTCACTCAGCAGAGTGAAAGCAACAGAGATACTGAACTTTGGGGGACTGGGACCCAGAAATGGGACACCTTAAAGATAATTAATGTGGACCAAAGAATCAAGGGACACACCCAAATATTCCGAAAAACAAATGAAATTTGGACTGAAGGACATAACACCCACTCAGAGCCAAAGGGTCTCTGCCTTTAGAGAAGCCTGCAGTGCCAGTGAGACAGTTCATGAAAACCAATGACCCTTGGTGTGTTAACAGAATTTACAAGAAACAGGGAGAGCCAGGGCACAGCACACCCGCTGAACATGACCCATGCACCTACCACGAGGTCCCGTGAGCCACATCACTATCCTCAACTGGTAAAATAAACTGTGAAAGAGAAAGAAATTGGGAGAAAGTTTTTTTTTTTTTATTCTTAGAATATGTGATACATTAGAGAGTATTAACACTTCTCAGTCCCACCAACTTTCAAAGCAAATATAACTAAAATATAATTGCCCTTTAACCAGCCTATGGGAGTCTAGGGAACTACAATTTCCCTGCACATCTGAGGGTAGTATGAGTGAATTTTATGACCCTACAACATGAGTAAACTGTATAGAGTGAGAGAAAAACTGTTATCTAAACCAAGAAAGGCACCCATTTAAGAAGTACGTGGACAAAGAATAGAGTAACAGACAGCCAATAGTGAATACTTTTTTGTCTTCTAAAAAATAAAATTTGGCTTAAGAAGGAGGAAAAAAGTTACATATTATGCTCTATATACTAAAGAGACTGAAACTTCATGAAAAAAATTTCTGAATCTTTCAACAGTGTAATGATATTAATGGTCTTTGCTTCTTTTATGAAAAGTGTAAACTTGTCATTTAAGAAAGAGTGTTAAATTGAGTGGAAAACAAGTTAATCCTAAAGAGAAAAAAAAAATGAGTCTCAACTAAGACTCAGAGAATAACTTTATAATCTCACTCTTCCTAGAGATAGCTGGTGCATCAGATCTGACTTTTCATCCCCCCGTCCCACCCTAAATCCTAAGATCTCTTACCCTCATGTTCAGGCACTTTGACCAAAATAAAAGAAAAAAGCACATTTATTACCAATATTGAGAAATCCATCCTTGGTGCGTTTTTTTAACCCATATAGGTTTAACACATGGAGAGGGTATTTTCTCACACACAGCAACAATTGAAATGTAATAAAATATCAATTAGGTCTAATTTTGCTTTAAAAATCCCTAAGCAAGCATTTCTCTACATGAGAATATTAAGACATGGAAGGCTTAAAAATATTTTCCTCACAAATCATATACTTTATTTTCATAATTGCTTATAAAGTTAGCTCTATAACACAGATATAATAACTACATTTTATTACAGATTCATGGGAAAATAAATTTAACCACTTTGCTATTATTCCCCTAGGCCTAGACTTTATATGGTAGCATGAAAACAATAGCACTTAAAAAAAAAACTCTCTTGTTTAAAATTTTCAGTTTGGTTTTTATTAGGGTGTAGTCAGGTAGAGAAAGTAAGGCTCAAAAAGTAACTATGGTTTCTTTGGTGTACAGATAAAAATGTGACTGTGTATTCTTCCTGGAGGTATTTATCCCAGAGTGGCTATTCACAGGTCAGAGTAGCTCTTCAAGCAAGAAAGTATTTGCTCAGTGCCTTCTCTCTCTGCTGCTGCTCATGACATTCAAGGCTAAGGTAGAATGTATCAGTTGTAATCAGATGCCTGGGAGGCTTTTTCTTCTCTGTTATCCATATGTCCTTGCTAGTTTTGTAAATATACACTTAAGTGTTTTCTCCCACCCCTATAGTCTTAGTCTGTTTTGTGCTGCTATACCAGCATAACACAAACTGGGTAATTTATTAAAAAAAGAAATTTATTTCTTACATTTTCAGAGTTTGGGAAGTCTAAGATCAAGGCTCCCACATGGGGCAAAAGCCTTCAGCTCCATCATCCCATGGAATAAGGCACAAAGACAAGAGAGCCTGAGAAAGCAGGAGAGGAAGAGGGGACCAAACTTGCACGTAGAACAAGTTCACACTTGGAATGACCAACCCACTCCCTCTATAACAACATTAACCTATTCATGAGGACAAATCCATCATGATCCCTTATGAGGCCCCACCTCCTAACACTGTTGTATTGAGGTTCAGTTTCCAAATGCACTTTGGGGGACACATTCAAACCACAGGAACTACCCCACACCCTTTCTGATCAAATTAACAATGTTTCCTTTTGAAATTTTGTGATTAGTATTTGAGAAAACAGTAAAATAGAAAAGAGCTCAGAGAAAATAATGGATACACCATTCCAAAGAAAGAAATGCTCATGGCTCTTCAACATTTCAAAATATATTCATTCTCCCTCACATTGAGATAAGCACAAAAGGGAAAATACCAAAATTGATTAATACACTGTGTTGGAAAGGGTGTGGGGAGCAGGTATTGCCAATGGGAATGTAGATCAGCACAGCCTACATGGAAGATAACATGGCAATTCCTATCAAAATATAAAATGGACATGTTTTGGCACATGCACAAAATGGCACATGGAACACTGTTGATTGCACCCATGTTTGGTTAGAGTGCAAAGATTAGAACAACCAAGTTTTCAATTAATGAATTATTTTACATGCATATGGTGGAACACTATATGACTATATACAATATGATCCAGCTCTCTATATATTGGAACAAATGTATCTCCCAGAGATATTGTTAAGTGAAAGTAACATGAAGCAAAACAGTGTTATAGTGCTCTATCATTCTTGCTTTAAAAAGGAGATTTTATTTATATATATATATATATATATATATATATACACACACATATACACATACACATACATACACACTGAATATATGGGGAAGGATACTGGGATTAGTGGGTGTCTGTGGATGTGGGATGAGAGTCTAGGGGTTGAGAAATGGACACAAGGGAAGATTTCTTTCCCACACTCCCAAGGTATATTATATTTAAATTATTTATCATATGCAAGTAATATCTATTAAAAATCAATAAATGAGTTAATGGATATACAGGACACTATATTTCTTTATGCTAAGAAATTTAGTTTTTACCTGAAGGCAAAAGGGAGCTAGTAAATGGTCTTAAGATAAGAAATAGCACAATTAGCTTTATAGAAAGAACGTTCTAACAACATTACAATAGTCCTAAGAGTCTGGAAGTAGAGGGGCTGCTTAGAACATTGGTTTTCCACCTTAATTCCACATTGCGATGCTTGAATTCCATCTCCATAGATTCTAATGTAATGGTCTGGAGTGTCGTCTGGGCAACAGGGATTTTGAATTTTTCCTAATTATAGTCTATAAACAAGATTGAGAACTACTGACAAAGAAGGCAGCTTAAGTAATTAGGTAATTCCTAATAGAGTCTTAGTTAAATATTGTTACAGAGGAGGGAAAAGACAAGACAAATTCTAGAGCTATTAGGAAGATGAATGCTCAGAACTCATGGATCAGTTGGATGCAGGTTATAAAAGAAAGTGAAACAGCAAAGACTGACTCCTCATTTTCTGGCTTCGCCAAATAGGAAATGTCACTAACTGAAAAAGGGAAGAACAGCTGTGTGCTAGAGAGCAGAATGAATTTTGTTAGAGACATACTCAGATGCTTGGGATAAATGCAAGTGGAATGATACAGGAACAATTGACTATGAGGGTCTAAAAGTTACAGCATGAGCACGTTGGCTATTTGGACACTGTAATAAGCAGCAAAGGCTATTGTTTAAAATTACAGGACAGAATATAGCCCAGAAAAATTTTCAAAAATAGAACTGTCAACAGATGGAATAGAACAAGAAGGTGAACAAAGAAGAATGAGGTTAAAAAAAAAGGGCAGAGAAGTAAGAGTTAAAACCTAGAAAACAAGGGGTTTTAATAGATTAACATAAGAGTACCCTCAAGAAAAGAATTGTGAAGAGTAAATTACTATAGGAAAACCAAGCCTAGACAGTCTTTTTATGCATTTAGCAACTAGAAGGTGCCCTTGGTGAAAGAAGTGTCCATGGAGTGTGTAGACAGACTATTGTGTAGGTTACAATGGTGTCAATGTAGTGTGTAGATGTCATGCAGTGCTTAAATAGAAACAGATTACAACAAAAAGTGAGAGTGACAGGAGAAGGGCGAGTGAAAAGAGCAGATGAAGAGAAAGGTTTATAGAGGATGACTACAAAGAATATAAGATTGGCTGGGCACAGTGGCTCAAGCCTGTAATCCCAGCACTTTGGGAGGCCAAGGTGGGCGGATCACAAAGTCAAGAGATCGAGACCATTCTGGCCGACGTGGTGAAACGCCATCTCTACTAAAATACAAAAATTAGCTGGGAGTGGTGGCGCATGCCTGTAGTCCCAGTTACTCGGGAGGCTGAGGCAGGAGAATAACTTGAACCCGGGAGGTGGAGGTTGCAGTGAGCCAAGATTGTGCCACTGCATTCCAGCCTGGCGCCTGGCGACAAGAAGACTCTGTCTCCAAAAAAAAAAAAAAAAAGAAAGAAAAGAATATAAGATGGATAAAGTATGATTACTTATTAAGACTGGGGAAACATGCACATTCTGTACCAAAAGGAAAATTATTTTGTAATGAAGCTGATGATCCGAGACAGTAATGAGAAAATTGATGGGGACATGTCCTCAAAAAGACTGGAGAGGATGGGACCAAGATCACAAGCAGTAGAATTTGTTTTGAGCAGGAAGACTGACATCTTCCAAGAAGATATGCCCATTGTTCTTTCCTGGAAGGAAAGATTTAAAAAGAGCAAGGATGGAGATCAGTTTGTTGGAGTTGGGAGAGGGGAGTTGTAACTCCCCTTACTTGTGGCTTTTATTTCTTTATGAAACAAGAAAAAGGGTTGTCTGCAGAGAAGGCAAGTTACAGGAAACGAATAAAGTTTAAGGTTTAAAATATCAGGGGTTGGAAGGATAGGATAAGAAGCTGAGAAAGGTCATAGAGAGGAACTTTTAGGAATGAGTCAGGACCCTGCTGGTGTTGGAGTCTGTCATACATTTCCTCTTCCCATACTGACAGCTAAGTGTTGATCTAGATGCTGAGAGCACAAGGAGCTGGAATTGCACACAGTAATCTGAGCCTCAAAATCTTTGAGGCTAGGCAAGGTGGCTCAGCATATAATCCCAGCACTTTGGGAGGCCTAGGCAGGCAGATATTTGAGGTCAAGAGTTCAAGATCAGCCTGGCTAAGTATGGTGAATCTCAGTCTCCACCAAAAATACAAAAATTAGCCGTGCATGGTGGTGCACGCCTGTAGTCCCAGCTACTTGGGAGGCTGAGGCATGAGAATCACTGAACCCAAGAGATGGAGTTTGCAGTGAGCCAAGATCACACCACTGCACTCCAGGCTGGGTGACAGAGTGAGACTCTGTCTCAAAAAAAAAAAAAAAAATTTGAAATGCACTTAGTAGGGCAACCAGATCTGAAGAATCTCCAGAGACCCTCATATAGAAACAATGCGGCTGTAAATTAAGGTCCACTCCAAGTAGGGAAATAAACAGAAAGAGCAAAAAACATGTAGATGTGGAAAGACTAACAAAATGAGGAAGAGAGATTTATGAAGAACATGATTTACTCAGATGAACTTGGCAGCGCAGAGGAAGGGGATAGAAAGGGAATCCCAGAGATGGAAAATGATATTGAACACAGTGAGCTCCAGAAGGGGAGGGTGTTCACCACTGTGGACCCAGGAACAAAGCAGGGGCTCAACAAAGACTTATGAATTAAAAAGAAAAAGACCGAAGAAAATGCATAATAAATGAATGAGGAGAGCACTTGAAAGGCTGGTTTCCTATTCAAGTTGCAATTATAAAGTCAATGGGAGGTAGTTCTGGAACTTAAAAAAACAGCTGGAATTTCCTGGGTAGGCAAAAGGAGGCCTCTTTAAGTGTCTGAAACTAGGGTTATGTGACAAAGATGAAAATATCATTCTCTCTTTGCCTTACACAGAATAAGGTGAGAAGAGCAATTCTTAAATTCTCCTCAAGGAATGCAGAAACTTCCCTCTTCCTCTAACTAGGCAACATCCTGCTCTTGGCTATTTGCTGCTGGTATCCAACTGATCTTTAAAAAATAAGTTGTATGTGGAAATTGCATCTTGGTCAATGAGCCCAGGGCTCAGTCAGAGGCAGCCTTGTTAATCACCAGAGCCCTTTCTTCTCCCACTGCCGACGTTTCCCTGGAATAAACACTGAAAAGCTGTGTCTATTCCAGGAAAAGAAGTGTCCAAATATATTATTTCTCTCCCACTGTAATCAACCTTCTTTACCCTAACCCTTCACATATACTTCCTCCTGCCTTATTTACTAATATATTTTTTATATTCTTTTTATATGTCTTTGATTAAAATCATTATTTTTTTAAAAAGAAGTACTTTTGACTTCTTGCCCAATTGCTGGTATGAACACTCTTTAGAAGTGGCTAAAAATAACGTTGATGAGAACATGCTAAAACACAAACTCTATTGCCTGCCAAATGAGAGTTGAGGTTTATTTTGTAGTTTGGAAATTCTTTCAACTGACATATATTTTGTATGCCTGCAATAAACAATATTATATTGGCATAGCATGCACTATACTCCATATCCTATAATTAAGCACTTCTAAAATTTCCATGAAGATGTCATTTCAAATACAGCAAAAAGATGCTGAGTTTATCACATAAAATATAAAACAGCTCATTAACATTTGCATGAAGAACAAAATAACACCTCCATATTTTAAAAAGAAAATACTCCTTTTTAAAATCCTCAATTTATATGGTGCCTTTCTAAGTAGTTTGATTAATATCTTCTTGGCTCAAGTGTTTGAGGAAAAGGTGTTAAAATTACTTTCAAGTAATTTAACCATGTCTTGCTGCTCAGTGTGACAGTAACAAATGGAGTCTTTCTTCCATATTACAAGCTGTCCTCAGCATCACACTATACAATAAATTCAGATATCGATGAAAAAAGTATGTTGCAAAAGCAATTTTCCTCTAAAGGTAATTCAGCCTGTTTCCAGCATAAAGTGCTCTCTTTTCATTCTTAGTAATTAATTCTAACTAGTAAGTCAAATTCAAGTTTAGAGCATTGTCTGTTACAGATTCCTTCAGTTTCTTCCTCTTGGTCTGATCTCTTGCTACAAAAAAATAAAAATATTGTATTTTTCTTGGAAAGGCTTAATGATCTTTTGTCTTACTCATTAATCCTGCCTTGGTTATCATTAGTGATGGTCATTCCTTTAACCTGATCCTAAGCTTAGAGTCTTTTTATCCACAAATAAAAAATAAATTTGATTATATTTCAAAACAGAAAAGAAACTTTCTTTTTCCCTCTCTTCCCCTTTATCTCTGCTTTCCCTACCCTGAGTATGTTTACAAATACATTTTAAGACTGTGCCATAATAAACCTGCTTAAAAATAAGCATAGGAATGGAAGAATTAAATATGATGATAAGTAATGAGAATATGGTGGACTTTCTGTAATTCCAGTGTTTTAATCATACGACTATAATCATCTAGTATAGGAAAGTTTTACTTGAATTTGATTATCCTTTCTGGCTTTAGCAACTCTGATTTTTCTATGATTATGTTTTCTTTTCCTTTTGAGATGAGATCTCACTCTCTCACCCAGGCTGGAGTGTAGTGGGGTGATCATGGGTCACTGCAGCCTCAACCTCCTTGCCTCCTCCTGTCTCTGCTTCCCAAAGTGCTGGGACTACAGGAGTGAGCCACTGCATCCAGGTTTAATTTCTTTTATACAATTCATTTCTTCTCATTTTCTGTTCAGATGAACTCAGTAGATGAGAAAAAGCTTTTATTTCTCTGGAAACAATTTGAAACTAAAACATGAACAAATGGCATTAGCACCGGCACTCAGTAAGGAGTGTTAGAGAAAATCACTTTTCTTTGCTACATTTTACACTTCTATACTGTGGCAAAGAGGAAGGATCTGGCTTCTGAAGGGCAAGCACATGTCTGCAAGGATGGACAGAACTCAGATTGAATTTATTGTGCAGTAGAATGAAATATCAAGGGAGAAGAGAAGGTTGAAAAACAGATGTAGGATCATGATGAATATAAGATTTGCCCCAAGGAGAGTATATGCAAATAACAGGGGCATTGCCAAATGTTGAACTGAATAAGAGACTCAAAATTAAGAATGCAAATTAAAATTTTGTGAAATATCAATGCTGGTGCCAACAGGAACACCTTGGCACTCGTGTATCTTTCCCTCTAATAATTAAAGCCAATCTGCTTATGGGGCTGTTCTTCCCTGGATCTTTCAAGTAACACATCAGATGAGCTAACCATAGCATACTAATGATGCATTATTACTCCATAGCCAAAATCACTCAGGGACTGAAAAAGGTCTATAAGCAGACTCAACATATTTAAAGAACTAAAAGGAGTCAGGACAATGACTAAACTATTCTGGCCTCTGTTTTCCCACCAGGTAGAAATGTTGATGTCTGGTGGAGGACACTTGGATCTCCTCTTGCTCCCACCCAGGCCCCGGCCACATGGGAAGTATCTAGCTTCCCCATGTGAAAAGCCCTTCTTCCTTTGCAATAGAAAGTCCCTTATCTCACCCCGCCTGGCGTCCTGGCCTCAGCACAAACAACCCCAGCTGACTCATCTCCAGCTCCAGTTACCTTCTGCCCAGCAACCGACCTAACCAATCACCGACCGCCTCATCAGCTCTTCACTGACTTGGCCCAGCAACCGACCTAACCAATCACCGACCGCCTCATCAGCTCTTCACTGACTTCCCGCCTGACGCCTAACGGTCAAACTAACCAATCGCCACCTGCCGCATCAACTCTTCCACTCCCCCAGTTCCCTACCCCTATAAAAATCACGGAACAAAGGAAACCGGCGCGTGACTGCTGACTCTCCTCCTTGCTGGGTCCAGTCCGCCCAGGGATTTTCCAGTAAAGCCTGAACATTCTGTCCATTCGGCTCAATTGGCTTAATTCCTGGGGTCTTAGCACCGAGGGTCCGGGCAGGTCGGACAGTTGATACTGAATATGTTTTTCTGGCAATACTAATTTTTTTGTTCAGAACAGGAAAACGTGTCGTATTCTGAGAAATTGCCAGAGGTATCTACAGAATTTCTAAAATCTCCCAGTTCTATCTGTTACCTTACATTGTCCACAGATGTAATAAGCAGAGATGATAAATTAATATCTACAACTAATAGTGATTCAGAGAAGCGGATCTTACTAATCAATCAATGCAGTTTTTAAATACATGGATGTAGTCATCAAATCCATCTCAAGAAGCTGTCTAGGAACCCCTACTGACTCATCAGAGTTAGCCTGTGAGATCCAGCACAGCTGAAAACAATCTTTATTCAAGAACATCTCTCCTTTCCACCTTCACAATTAGGCCAAGTGTTCACCATCAAAATGAACCAGTAGGGGCATGCTAAAGTCAAGAGGTCCAGTAAGCCTGAGATATTCATTTATTTGCTCTCACATATTTATTGAACTTTTTCGATGTTCTTGTCAGTCAACATATTAGGCTCTGAAAATGCAACAATAAATAAAATTTAGTTCCTGCCATCAAGAAATACAAAATTTAATGGGTTTATTTCCAAAATTTCCAAACTAAAGAGAAAGTGAATGAGAATGGTGAGCAATTTTCCAAATAGATTTTATTCCTTCAGATTCATGATGGCTCTGGAGCTAAAGAAATAGTGTATTACTTTATTATACCTAAGAGAAATTATCTCCATGATGCAGCCTTTGTGTTCTTGTTCACTAGTTAAGCACTGAAAAATATAATATTTCGAGTGTCAGGGCCATGCAATGGGAAAACCACACTTTTGGCACTGTGAAAACCTGCATTTCACTTAACATTTCTCTGTTTACAAGTGAGTAGCTTCAACTATCTCAACTTAAAAATAATGTGGAAAACAATTAATTCCTGTGCAACAGCAGGAATTAAATTAAATAATACAAAATAAGCACCTGGTACACAACAGGAAATCAGCACATCTTCATATCATTGTTAATGTCATGTGGCATCCAGCACAGATCACTCTCACAAGAATATTATCATGGAAGAAGCTATTAATAAAATACAAAAGTAATGGCAACAAATTCCCCAAATAATATGCTAAAATATACGAAAACACCATGTAAGAGGAAATTAGAATGGACTGACCATTAATGGTCATACTTGATCATGGGAGCACTGGCTCTGAATGGATTTGGCACAAAGGAAATGAGTGCTGATTCCTCAGAAATCTTTCACCAATACAGCAGGAGTGAAAAAAGGCAAACAAACTCTACCTTTCTTTCATTGTTTTCCTGGGAATCAGCTTCTCCAGCCTTCCTTGTTGCTACTTGATCTTTAATTTATGGAGTCAACAGAAAGCCCTGTCTTCAGCAGCACAGAGGCTGGACAAATAGCTAGGGCATTGATTTTGGTATCTGGCCAAACTGATGGCATCATTATGTTGACTGAATATCACTATCTCTAATAAAAATGCTTTATGTGGAGTCTCGGGGAAAAGAGAGCCCTGGCTGGCTGTAGAGAAGAAGAAAAAGAAATGCAATTAGGAAGCGGTATTTTCTCTTGGGCCACTTGTCCTCTGTGTTGAAGCATCATGTAGAGTGATTTTCTGATGTTCATTTTCTGCTGTTTGTTTTTCCCTTTTCTTTGTTGTGTATTAAACAACAAAGAACCAAATACTTGGCAGGAAACTATAAATATAATTCAGTTTCTCACATCAGTACATGTCTACAAGAGAGCAGTTAAAATATTTAATTTAAATATATATAAAATATGTAATTGAGATTTAATTAATTCTATCACCCAAACTAACAGCATTAGCCAAAAATATATGTATACTCAGAAAAAATGTGTTAAAAGTTTTTTTGCTTTAGACCTCCAGTGAATGAGACTTTCTAGCTACATAACCACATGAAAAAAGAGTTGATAATTATATTTAAGCCCATTAGAGGTGGTAGCACATTTAAATATAGATTAGTGATGGAAAAAGAAAACAAAGATGCAAAGAATACATTTGTAAATTGCAAATAAACTTTAATTTACTAAAGTACTATATTTACTATAGTGTGAAAATATCTGCTTAAAAATCTTGAGTAGTAATGAGCATATTAAATTTGTTCTTTTAGATTCTTTGCTATAATGATCAAATTTATATCATTCTGTGTACATACATTTTTTATAAAAATGACCTACATGCTACAATTTTATACAGAACATATGAGCTAGATTACTTAGCGCAAGGAGCACAACCCCATTGCAGAATATGCACAAAAGTAGAAGCTGTATGTCTATCTTATTCAACAATATTAAGTTCCCATTGTTTTTTCTTTAATACTATTACTTATTTTTTGCAGTCTGTGAGACTTTATCTTTTTTTATTGAGGTATGATTGACATGCAAAAAAATACATATCAATAAACTCAATTTTCTGTGTCATTTTAAGTTCAGAGATTGCATTGCTATTCTGGCTTCATGATGTAGTGATTATATATTTACTAAAGCAGTGCCTTGGATTACACCAAGAATGGTTTTTAATTGTACTCTAAACTGGAAAAAGAATTAAATTATCAATGAATTGCAAATAAAGGGTTGACTTTTTTAAATCATGTGTTTTAAAAGGAAGTGCAGGAAAATTAGGATTAAAGAAGGGAATATAAATAGACCTTAGAAGATTCTCTCACTTTTTTCACTCAAATTTTGGTCCTGAATCTTTGAAAAGTTGTTTATTTTACTTTTCAAAGGTAGTTATTCAAATGCCACCTGACTTATGAAATTATACATTTTATTATACACAGAAAATACTTCTTCACAAGTATACTTATCTTCAAACACATCAAGGGGTATACATTAATTTTACTGCACAAATATTCTTGTCTCATAAAAGTGTCCCCACAGCTACATCTACAGATGTATTTAGGTATTTAAAACTTTAAGAATCAAAACTTAGATTTCTTGTCAATTGTGTGCAATATACATTTGCCTAACAGCATTTTAAACCAATTTCTATAAAATACTAATAAAAATGTGATTGCATTTCAAATATTTTTTAGCTGTTTACCTCTTTGATGCATTTCTATTCTAGTTTGGGAAACAGTGGTTTGATAGCAAAATTGTTTAGGTTTAACCAAACATATTTATAAAATGACCAGCTCAAAAGTCTATATTCTGTATTTACTAAAAGCTGTGTACTCAGCAAATACTTATTGAGGGATACAATAGAAATCAAGACAAACAGGATGCCTCTGTTCAAGAAACGTAGAGTCTAGCCTGGTACTAAGGCAAATTAGAGGTCACCTATGTTAAAATAGCACCATGGGAAGAAATTACATTCAGAATTTGTGTAATTCATTAGCATTTATGAAGGCCCAAATTCTCATTTCCATCTTTAAGACTGAGTGTTAATAAGGAATTTAAATAAAGAATTGGATCTGAAAGATCTGAAGACTTGGTAGAAAAGCTAAACACTGCAGCCCAGATACCACAAAGATGAGGCTGTCTTTTCCCACCTGCAAAACCAAAAGGGAATAAGCTTTCTGCTCCTCCGCTCTGAACGCCATAAGATTTTAGATTCTCTCAGTTCTTTGACAGCAAGAGTAGATTCAACTGATTCCTTTTAGAGTTTTACCAGGACAATGTGGACAGACATGGGTTTAACTTCCAGAATTACCACTTTCCTTGAGAAAGCTGTTTAATTTCTCTGCATTTTGATCTTCTCATCAGTAAAATAGAAATAATTTTTCCTATCTTATGAGGTTGACATAGAGGTTGAAAGTAATAAATGTAAAGCCCCTATAAAGAATGTATCTGGCCACCAAATAAAAGAAGGTGGGAGGTACATAATTAGTAGTAATGTTACAGGTAGGTAGAGTCATGAGCGGAACAGGAGAGGGCTCTTCCACCAACCCACCAGAAATGTCGGGTGATGATTAGGCAATTATCACATTGCCTCTCTAACCGTGATCAATTGGCAGCTGGCACCAGGGAGGGGCCATTCTCTGATGGTCCACACCTGTTAACATTAAAGTGTTAATTAAAGGCAGGGCCCAGGGAGAAGCAACTTCCTGTACATGCACATTAAGAGACAAAAATTACAGTATGATCGACCTGGTACACTCCACCAGGAAAAGGAAGAAAGCCTCAGCTAGGTATGGGCAGGCATATAACTCCCTAAACACACTGAGCATGCTCAATTCCTAAGAGTAAGGAAGGCTTCGCGCATTCAGAAAGCCCACCCTAAGGAAAGAATCACGGGAAAGAGGCGAGCCTATAACGTCCCAGGATCAAAGTTAAAAGCCTCTCTTTTCTCTCTTTGACTTTCAGGCATCCACTTAAATTTCTTGCAAGGGTTCTTTCTTGTTCTAAAGCCTTTCCAATAAACTTTTACTCCTGCTCTGAAACTCACTTCGGTCTCTTGTTCTGCTTTATGCCCCTCAGTCGAATTCTTTCTTCCAAGAAGGCAAGAACTGAAGTTGCTGTAGACTGGTACGAATCCGCTGCTGGTAACTCAGGGTCATTCAGATCTCTGCCACTGGTAAACCTAACAGTAAGAGTAGCAAAACAGTAACAGCTATGGTTCTGAACTAGTAGTAGAAGGAGCTATAGAGGTACAGAAACTCAGGACAGGGAGGTTAAGTGCCTTGCCTAAGAAGGAATGGTGGCAGAGTTAGCCTTAAAACATGACATTCTCGAATCTAACCCCAGGCCTTCTCCCACAGTATTATAATATTTTTCTTCTCTAAAACACTTGTGGTTCTAGAAACAATTTTTGATAAGCATTATCTCAAAACAAACAGAACAACATTCAATGCGCTTACCCATCTTAATAAACAATTTAAATCACCACATGCCCGGAAACACTCAGGCAGTCATTAAACAGGAAAACAGAACTAGCAAAACATCAACTGCAAACAATTGATCTATTATTTATATAGAAACAACAGTACGGATTATTTAAAACCCTAGGTCTATCAAACAGTCTTTGAAATGTGAAAAAAATAAAATAAAAAAAAAAACAGAAGAAACCTTCAGCAGGTCATTCTAAACTATTGGAACTGTAACTACATTGACTTATTTCGTATAATGAGACTGCAGCATTATTAAAGGAAAACAGTTTCATTTTAGCAGTGCCATTATATTGCACTTTCTAGTTTTAGCAGCACTCTGTAAGAAAATGGCTAGTAATATCCATGCTGAGTATCCCCTAAATGTATTTAATTTGCATTAAGCAAAGAACACTATAGCAAATGCTAAGGAACCTTTCTTTTTCTTTTTCTTCCTACAGCCAACACCCAGGTTCCAACCCTCATTATCTTGCATTTCACTGTTAAAATAACCTGCTCTCTTGTCTCTTCCCCCTCACAATTCCCCTTCCAATCTATGCCCACACTCTCCTTTCAGGGGAATTGTCCTGAATCATTGCTCTGAATATGTCTCAACGCTATGCATATACTGCAGTGCCTCCCCAGGCCCTAAACACCTGAACTTAAGCTGTAAGGCTAATTGGATCTGCCCCAGCCCAGGAGCAATAATTCCTACAAAGGCTTACATATCACAGCCCAAACTGATCTATTAATTGCTTCTTAAATATACACTGAACATTCTCATTTCCACAATTTTAACAACAGTTGTAGTTACCTCAACTGTCTCCACTCTAGGCCCATTTCTAACATTAGAAATCCTATGCCTGGGTGTGGTGGCTCACACCTATAATCCCAGAACTTTGGGAGGCCCAAGTAGGAGGATCACACAAACCCAGGAGTTTGCTACCAGCCTAGGCAACATAGAGAGACCTCGTCTCTACCGTAAAGAAATAAATAAGTGATTAATTTTTAAAAATTAGAACTCTTACATAACACAACATATTAGCATTTAAACCTAGGACCTTAAGTTGTTGATAAGGAGATTATTAAATTATGGGACACCAGTCAATTTGATAGCACATTGCTTAATTTTTCAAAATGTATTACAAAAATATTTAACAATAATGTTAATGACACATTGTTTTAAAATAATTATTTAAATTGGACATGTAATACAGTTTAGCGTTATACAAAAATACATTTTCTATACATATATAAGTGAAAGTTTTATTCAAAATAAACGTGTTTAAATGTTAACAGTGAGCTTTCCAAGATGATGGGATTATCGACCATGCTTTTTATTATGTCCAGTGTAAAGGTTTATGGTTTGTTTTCATCTTTCAAATTCTCTGTACCAACCACATACCCTTAGCAGTTTTATAATTTAAAATTTCTCATTTGTAAAAGTCTGCTTACCTATTAATTCTGTCTAATGCTGGCTTTATACAGCCTTTGGCTATGGCCAAACTAGATTAAACGTTTAAGGTGTCAACATATTAAAACCTCTCTCACCATACTCCTTTGCATATTTTGGACATCCATTGGAGAAGTATCTCATGTAGCTGCAGTTACAAGCTCAAATTCTTTTTAAATAACCTGGTACTCTCCTACCTGCCAGCCCCCTAAACTAATATTATCTTAAATGTGGTAATTTAATCCTAATCCCTTTAAAACATATTTCATTTTAAATAAGAAGAGTTCATCACTTTTGTTCCACTATACAGGCATAATTTAGAAACTATGTTTTGACCATAAAACTATGAAAATAATTTCCACTTATAAAAAGTTTTCAATTCATAAGATGAAATCGTAACATCTAACTGATAATATCAGTGAAATACATAAATTATAAAAACATTTATTGGGTTCCTGTTATATATAATGCCATCCATTTCTCAATTATCCCCTTGGATAATTAAAATCATCAATAAGTTGTTCTCTAATGTTAGACAATAACCATGCCTTTAGTTCATAGTCCTGGAATAGATGTTGAAAATAGGACCTGATGAAATGGATATTTTTTTGCCTGTGATTCTAGTACCCCTTTCCTTAGAGCAAATACTTATTTCAGGACCACAAATTAATTTATTTGTTAAGTTATCACTATTTGTTCAGGCTAGGCAGTCAGCAGGCTAAAATTGTTTCTTTAGGGCTTACATGGCCTAATACTTAAGCTACCATGCTTATTTGGGAGAAAACTACTAGATGTATTATAAAATAATGTCTCTAATATGTTAATACTAATTTGTTTTTCCAATATTCATGATAACCACCGCTGTAGAGTGTCAATGCCATTACTTTCTTCCTCTAAACCTGAGTATTTCAAGAAGCTCTAGATTTGTATTGGAAGAGAAATACAGAATATCTGATATAATGCCCAAATTTCATTTATCGTCATACAGAGATACATGGAAGAGAGAACTCCACCTTCAGATCTTCATAATGTCTTTAGATAGTTCTTAAATTTTGTTATACATATTTTTAAAAATCTGTTAGTGTTATTTAAAAGCAAGCTGATTTTTCAATTAGTAATTTAATACCACAAGAATTGAGACATCAGTCTACATAGAGACAGCTTAGGCCCCAACAGAGCCTCAGCAGACTGGAGGTTAAGCTCCCTTTGCATCTTATAAAAAGTACAGTAATAGAACCGCTGCTTCTGCTTTCTGTTTTGAAGTAAGAGGCCACTTTGTGAGAAGACCTTTGAAGGTGGTCCAAACACAAGAGCTAGAAGAAAGCAGGGATTGGACCCTAAAAAGGCAGACAAAGTACAAAAGACGTAGGGTCTCATACCAAGAAGAAAAGCTACAATGAGAAAACAGTGGCTTTTCCTGTTGGGCCCATATAAGTGTAATGTTACAAATACAGGAAGGAGGGTCTTTAATGAGGAATAAGTGATAACTGAAAACAAGGTGCAAGTTCTAGATAGAGACTAGTGCTGTGGACTGCATAATTTGTGACTTATCTTCTGTATATCCCAAGACAAGCTTGTGTATAAGTAAATCCTGATATATCAGGAAAGGAAAATTCACTCAACCACAATGCATGCATGTGGGTGTGCAGCTGAAATATACTGGTTTGGGTATATATTTGTATGTATTAAGAAATTTTATTGCCTGGCGCGGTGGCTCATGCCTGTAATCCCAGCACTTTGGGAGGCCGAGGCAGGCAGATCACCTGAGGTCAGGAGTTTGAGATTACCCTGACCAACATGGTGAAACATGTCTCTACTAAAAATACAAAATAAGCCAGGCATGGTGTTGCATGCCTGTAATCCCAGCTGCTCGGGAGGCTGAGGCAGGAGAATCACTTGAACCCAGGAGATGGAGGTTGCAGTGAGCCAAGATGGTGCCATTGCACTCCAGCCTGGGAAACAGCAAAACTCTGTCTCAAAAAAAAATTATATTTATTATTAAATATAGAATGTTAAATAGATATCACTACAGACTATGAAAATAAACTTTCCTCTTCTTTTTAGGTCTTTAAGGCCCAACTCAAAACGTAACTCAAAAGTTAATTTCTGCCCACTGTGGCTTGGTACACCACTTCTTTATGCCTCTGTTGTAATAATTACCATGCTGTATTAGAATTATTTGCTACAAGCTTTGCTCCCTCACTAAAATGTTAGTATTTGATGGGAGGAATTTGCAGGACCTAGCGAATTGCTTGCTTCACAATACAAAATGAATCACTGATGAATAAATAAAATAATAAATAATTTTGTTTTCAGAAATGTATTAAAAATTATATTGGTTTTATTTGGAAAGCTTGCCATGCATAAGAAGGACTGAATCCATGAAAGGAGTTTGACAATCATCAGCATCAATCATTGGCATAGCCTTAGAATTTGCCTAAGAGAGGATTCGACATAAACCATCACTTTGAAGCATCAGGTGATTTAAATCTAACATCAATGAAATGTGCATATAATTCTAAACAAGAGAAAAGTAAACAGGAGAGATGACTGCATTGCCTAATGACAAGCTCGGGGAGATTGACAGATATAATGAGATGAGATTTAACACATATACTACAGGATAAGTTACCTGGAGAAAAATCAGCAGCAGCTCAGGTATAAAATGGAAACCCATTCTCCCATTGCAAATAAATAATGTTTAAAAAGAGTATGGTTATACTGGATAACTTGTTTATGAGATCACTTTGTAATGCTGATGCTAAACAGCCCATTGCTTTCCCGTAAGAATGAACATAGTGGATCATTTCAATCAGACACACACACACAGACACACACAGACACACACACACACACACACACACACACACACACACACACACACACGAGAGACAAAGTGCCTTCAGCAGCTTTAGGAATCACCTTGATTCTACTGTCGGTAACTGGAGCCCTTTCAATACAGAAAGAATACCTTAAAGTTTAAGGAAAGGCAATAAACATCATGAAATGAATCAGTCTATTTAATTTGGAAAACCTGAAAAGGCTCAGAAAGAAGGTCATTCTGCCCAGTTCAATACAATCAGTCTCTGGCTGCCAGACAACAATAAGAATTATTGCTAACATGTATTGAATCCTTTCTCTGGACCAGGATTTACCAAATACTTTAGATGCATTATCACACTTAATTCCCACAGCAGGTCCAAGTCATTGCTACTTGACATTGTATCCATTTTACAGATAGAGAAATTAAGACGAAGAGACATCAGGTCAATTGCACATGGTCTTACAGCAATGAAGTGACAGCACCAAGATTTGTACCCTAGTCTCTCAGAATCCTAGGCTGTGATCTTCATCACTCTGCTGTGCTTTCAGCATGCCACTCTGCTGTTGACAAAACTGTAAGTCTATTTTTTGTCTGATTTCTATAGTTCTCCATTAAATAAAGAAGATATCTCCTTTTCTTCACTCTGATCTCTCGCCCTTCTTCAACCATTTTTCTCCCTTGAATTCAGAACTTTCCAAAAAATTATGTTAAATCCTGTATACGAACCTTTGCTGTGATTTAACTCATCTGAAAAAACTCTTTCTCCACCTGGCCAACTCTTCCAATCCTCTCCATCAGAACTCAATCTTCTTAGATAACTTTAAATAGATTATATTCTGTTTTTGAAATTATATTCAATTGTTTTGCACATGTTAACATTTATTATACTGCTGTCAACACTAACATTTACTGCTTTCACTGAATTCATAATCTAGCACACAGTTAGCATTCATAAGCTCAGTTTGGTCGTTAAAAGGCAGAGTTAGGGAGATACAAATTATTTAGAAATATTTCCAAAGTTCAGCATCCAAAAAGAACGGTACTATTCAAATGGAAGAAACTGTGAAGTTTCCGTTTTCTGTTCAAAGTGATTTAAACAAAGACCAGAAAACAAATTTGTGTGTGTGAAAAGAGAAGCCTTAGATCTACTAAGGCTGGCTTTAAGATGTATTGACATTTGATGCTTAGAAATTATCCACTTAAACTCTCAGCAATAGCAATGAGAGAGCACTGTTTTGCCAGACAAGATTCCCAGGTTATCAATGTTGCCCATCTGTTTCTGGTTCTGTGTGGTAAAACTCTGGGTACTACACTCAGAAATTTATTGTTACTTCCACATCTGGGTTATGAGGTATCAGATTGTGAAAAAGGCATGAGGATTGAATAAATCAAAAAATGTAATGACCTCAGCTCTGAAGGTATGCTTACCTGGAGGACAGCCTGCTGCTTGGAGTAATACAAGAGCCTAAAAACAGCTGAATGTTAGTGCATTTCACCGTTGTAATCCGATGGAATGAAAAATGATGATGAAGCCATCAGCTATCCTATACCATGCACGTTCCATCGCTATTGAAAAATGTCCCACATCTGTGTCTTAATGCAGGCATCTGCTTCAAATTACCCTCTGATGAGCTCTACAGCTCTTGCCTAATTGGACACTATCAAAATGACATGGCTGTTACTGCTCAGCTTCCAGTTGCCCTTTATGCAGCAGTCTGGGCTCATGATGAATCTTCATCTTCACATGAAAGAGTCTTATTTTTACTAGAAATTCTAAATGTAGTTGTATTAGTCCATTCTCACACTACTATAAAGAAATACCTAAAACTGGGTAATTCATAAAGAAAAGAGGTTTAATTGGCTCATGATTTCGCAGGCTGTACAGAAAGCATAGTGGCTTCTGCTTTTATGGAGCCCTCAGGAAACTTAAGGGCGGAAGGTGAAGGGTAAGCAGGCACATCTTACATGGCTGGAGCAGGAGAAAGGTGGGGTGGGAGGGTGCCACTTTCAAACAACCAGATCCCAAGAGAACTCACTCACTATACGGAGAACAGCACTAAGGGGGAAATCTGCCCCCATGATTCAATCACCTCCCACCGGGCCCCACCTCCAACACTGGGGATTCCAATCCAACATGAGATTTTTGGCAGGGACACAGACCCAAACAATATCAGTAGTATATTCCAATAATTTGTTCAAAATATCTTGTTATCAATCAAATTATTAGTTCCCACCTAAATTTCTTAGTGCCTTTTAACTGAGAGATTTTTAACCCAGTGTGCTAGAAGCAGCTGAAAACAAAACAAATAGAAATTCAATCCATCCAGACCTTTAGAGATTAGAGTTTTAGAGAGAGCAGAGACTTTTTTTTAACAGATAATGAAATTGAGGATCAGGCAAAACAGTTCTCTTAAGGTCAGAGGTTAAACTAGTGGCAGAATTCTGACAGGAAACATTCTACTCCCTAGCACTACCACTCCACTCCCTCAGTTATTATTGTCACCAGTCAAGAAGCATCTGGTAAAGTCAGCACAGCAACATCAAAGGGAAGTTGAGTCCATGCATTGCCTTTCCTTTTTTCTTGATGAAACCTCACACAATATCAAGACATCAATGAGCATTGTCACAGAACACACACAGTCAAGTCACGTGGCCTTGGGGAAAGGAATAGAGAATTTAAGCATGACAGCCAAAGCAAAGTCTGTTTTAGAGTTAATACATGGCAAGTCTCAGGAGTGGACACAGAAGTATTTTTGTAAGACGAGCCTCACCATTAATACGAGGGCAGAGTTTGAACCATAAGGACAGTGTTTCAGTATTAATGATGCCTAATTTTAAAAATAAGAAGATTTTACCAAGGCATAATTTATTTAAACTTGCACTAGGAAAAATATGGGAGGCTATATTATATGGCAAATCTTTTTCACTGATATTTTTAAATTTTGAAACACACAAAAACAGCAAAATTTCTTCTCTGGAAATATTTCTTTAAAATACAGTATATAGGTTATGAATACTATGAATGTATTTCATGATAAAATTATTACTTCTGTGAATCAACTGTAGAAATGAATTTCATATTTTAGTGAATAACATTATCATCAATTCAAATTTCCAACTGAGATTCAAAATCATCTTCATCTTCTCCCATGCCGTAAACACCGACTCTTTAAATCTTAGTGACTCAACCTCTGCTATACTTTTGCCACACTTGTCTACCCACAATCTCTGCTTTAATTCAATCTCATTTTATCAAAATATTGAACAATTAGCCATAGCCATGGCATAACTGTCCCCCACCTCCACCCTATTTTCTCTAACTCCCAGCTTTTCCTCTATAGCATATTTTCTATGCTATATATTCATCAATAGCATATTTTTCAAATATAAAGCCACTACATGTTAAGCCTTTGCTTCAGAACCTTCAATAACTTTCTAGTACTTACAGAAAGAAACCCTCAAAATACTTTGAATGGCCTATACAGCTATTAAATTCTGGTCACTACCCAGTCATCTAGAGGCTACTTCACATGTCCTATCCTTTAAACTACACTAAACTCCCTGTGGCATTCCAACACACAAGTATACCTTTGCTAATTATTTTCCTGCCAATTAAACTTACTAACTTACCCACCTGATGACCTTTTACTCAACCTTAATGAACTGACTTAACCATCCACTTTTCTATGGAGACTTCTTGACTCTTCAAGGCATAATGACCCATTTTTTAAATATCTCCATTATTTTACCTATAAACCTACTATGACGTTTGTTACATTACATAATGTGTACTTAAATGTATTTTTCTCATTTGTTGTTCAGAATTGCTAGCAGGCAGGGCCTAAGTCTGCTTGTCTTTTTATCCCTAGCATCTAGCACATCTCAGGTGCTTGCGTTGTTCAGTGATTAATTAAGTTTTCTGCTTAATATTTTATGTCATTCTCAGTAGTCACGGTGATTGGTCGTAATCTTTACTCCACAACTGTTAGGTATTTATTATATTAATTCCATGATGAATTCTTCGTAAAAACCTCAAATAGAGTAGAAATTTCTAGGAGAATAAAAACTGAGAAATGTCACTGGATTTGGCAAGGTAGTCATTGATAATATTTGCAGGAATAATTTCAGTAGAATTGAAGAAAAATTTTAGAGTTGTTGAGGAATAAAATGAATATAACTGTAACTAATATTTTTAACACTTTGTAAGACTTTTCTCAGTGCTTTATATACTCTATTCATAAAACTTGTGAAGAGGCAAGACTCTGTCAAGGCACATGTAAATATGTCAAAAATTATCAAATCATAGTTTTATACAAGTGTAGTTAGTTATATGTTTATCATAAAGCTCAATAAAGGTGCTAAAAAATAAATCCATAAGGAAGTTGTCCTGACAGTCTCCATTGGACAGATAAAAGTGAGGCACACAGAGATTAAGGGGGTTACCCAAATTCCCTTACTCAGCTTCAGATGAACATTAAACTCAATTTCTCTGACTTTAGAACCTGTGTGGGTCTGTTCTCTACTTTGCTGTAACAGAAAACTATCAATTACTCTAGAAGTTCTGCTATGAATAAGAGATGGATGCTCAGGAAGGGAGCTGCAGAAACTCAGCAGGTTCAAGCAAACATTTGCTTATCTTCTGAGTAAGATGTATACCTATTTGAGGTCAGGAAAAGGGAGGAAAATGCTAAAATTGCGCTGTACACTTATGTGCTTGCTTTATTTTATGTCTAATCACCTAATTACAACTTTAAGGCTTCCTGTTATGGCCCTAAGCACAAAAAATTCCAATACCACTCATGCCTCAGGCAACATGCCACTTCTGTCAACAGTGGAAAATAAGGTAAAGAGAAGCCCCAGGGCAAAAACAAAAAAAGGGCAGGAAAATTGAATAGAGAGCCCGCAACCCACATCCTGAGGTCAGGAGCTAAAAAGCACCTCCCGACAGCAGAATCTGAAATTCTTTAAACTGACCCTACAGGGCAAAGAGTGTGAGTGGAGATAGACTGCTCTTTGATCTCCACATTCGGAGAGAAAAGCTGTCAAAAAAGTACAGTGGCATCTGTCCTTCATGAAGGCAGAGCTCTAAATCCAGCACACAAAACAAAGTTACCATTAAATGTCACATAGATTGTGTACTATGCACTATGAATGATTTTATGTTTCCATTCTTGAAAGTTATCATCTTATATATGAACTTTCAGGAGCCAAAATTTCTAAGGAAAAAAATAAAATCTATATACATAGTCCTGGGCATTATACTATTCTGCCTTTCTGATAACTAAGAAAGGCCAAGCAATGAATAAGGAACAGGTGAAAATTTTACAACATTCCTGCTTGCCTGAAGGGTTTTTACTCCTCTCCCTTTTAATTCTATGTTTCGATTGCCTTGATGCCTACAGTGCTGTGAATTAAATAAAATGGTGGAGTTAAGCCATTTCTAAGTTAACTTGTAATGAGAATCTACAGTATCACATTAAGCTTGTAGCATATGCAAAGTACGTAGTATATAAAATAAATATATTGAGAACAATGTAGACTTTAGAAAGAATAAGATAATGTAATCACTTCAGATATCTAAATGGGAGACTGAAGTTATATACAATGGGGTGAAAGAGAGAATGTCTTTCTTGTTTATAAAGTCTCAGGACATCATCTCAATATTTATGAGATCAGGATCAGTAGTACTGCAATGTGCATTCTCTCTTGCATGCAGAGTAACTGCTGGCATAAATCATTATTACAAAATTTAGGTTAACTATATTTTCATTTTTCTACCTAATATATAACATATATGTATGTCTATTTTAAATATAATTACATACTTATCATATATTCCATGTCAACAGTGTAAAATTTACTCCTTGTAAAACAGTAGAGAAATAGGATAAATTATACCAAATTTATTAAAAGTACCCCTATTCTTCTATTTCTACACATCTAAGTAATATTAAGTCTCAACAAGTTGCTGAATGATTTCATGAAGAAAATAATTGTGATATTTTCCTTGTTCACATTTATTACCACGTATAATTATAAACTAAAGTTACTGCATTAAATGTGTTTAAAATCAGTAAGTAATTAAGTGTTTCAAGTAGGTATGTTATTAAGTAAAATTATTTTCTCTGAGTATAATTCTAGGTGACCTTATAACACTACAGTCCACACTGTTATTCAGAATGGGTACTGGTTAAATTAGCCACAGTGATTTTCAAAATTGGGATTTTAGAGAGCACGTATACCAAGAAACATAGTGATGGAAGCTGATATTTATAAAATATTATTTCAAAGGGCATGTATAATCTAACACTCAATTGGCAAGGTGTTGTGCCTTTTATCTACTCTGTTTTTAATGTATAAGGAGACTTCACTGACATATGATTTGTTCACTGAAACATTGCCCTACAAATTAGAACACTGTGTTTGAGGCACTTGGGTATCCTAGGTGATCTGTTTCCCCATGGGTAACTTCTCCCCATCAGTGTTGATTTGCTTCAAAGATGAGTCTTAGACAGCATCTGAAGTTCAGGTGGTCTATTCTGGCAGCACTTTTAAAAGATAAACAGCCAGAGCAGGCCGGTGGCATGGGCCAGATACAGGTGGGGCCAGATGACAGCCTGATAACAGACTATTCTCAGAGTTTGGGGGATTATTCCCTCTTTTTTTATCCCTGTACTCGGTCTGGGTCAATTACCAGGTGTTTCTTTCATAAAAGAAGTTCAAGCTATTTCTGTTAAGGATAAGCTTTGCTTTAAGATTTATGAGAGTCCATTAGTGCTAAGGTAATCTTGTCTCCCGGAAATCTCTGAGCCAGGGTTGGAAAACCTCGGGCCAGGTTGCATCATAGTGCTAAGTGACACATAGTGTTAGCCCTGTGAGATGTTCGAGTGAGCCTTATGGCTAACACTAATCTGATAGACACTGTATGTCTCTTAGAGTATACTATAAGATACACTCCACTTCTTAACTCATTTCAGTTGGGAAAGAGAGGCCAGGAAGAGCACAGCATGACTTTCTTCTGCATCATCTCCTGCCTCAACCCTGATTCTCCTTCTAACCCATGAATATTTTCATAGTGGTAACATCTCCCTACATCTGAAATCACCTTTGCCCTCTCCCTCTCACACCATCATTTGCCTCCCACCCTCACCTATAGAGTCACTAATTACAACTGACACTTTCAGATACTTTGTTCTATTCCCACTGGTCTTCTCTGTCTTCTGCTTTGGTCTTTCCTGTATTCATGTTCTAATGGGGTTTTCTGCCCAGTCTTTCTTCCAGTCCAGTTTGAACCACTATCAGATCAATCTCAACAAGGCACAACTCCAACCAGCCGACCACAAACACCTGTTACTCTCTCCTACTGTTTTTCTTCACATTTAATGGAAACAAAGAGTAGAAATATTATGACATGTTTTCTTACCAAAAAAGTATAAAGTAGAATTGAGAAGAATGATGTAGAAGGCCACTATATATTTTTAAACAAAACCCACAAATTATAAAATTTTGTGTATTTGTGAAAACATACTTTTAAAAGTCTGTTGGAAATGTTTGTTTTTTGGGTAGAAGGAATTACTCTGGACTTATTTTCCAGAGTAAATCTGGAAATATCTTCACATATATCTATATACACATATGTAAATATTTGAATTCAAGTCTGTAAAATATATTAATTTTATATTTAAAACCATGATTTAGAAATTTAAAAATTTAGCAATTCCTTCTTTAAACATCTGATCAAAATTATAACATGATATTTAGAAAATTATATTAGATCATCACACATTAGAAAATTTTGAAGTATACAATACTTTACTCAGAACAAAATTAATATATGTAAACAATATCAGACAGGAAAAGAATGTAAACTGTGAAACACATACAAAGACTGACCCAGGAATCTGGTAGATAATTGCGGACTGGTTCAAAACTGTGGCAGTGGAGTTGAGAAAGACGTGGAGAGAGACTAGATATATTTCTTAGAGCTAGGGCTGATCAAAGGTGATGATGAATTGAAGTGGGAGGTAGGAGAGAGAAATGTCAAGGATTACTCCTAGCTTTACAAAATGGAAAACCAGGTAGATGGAAATGTTTTTCCTTGAGATGGGAAATAATGGCAGTAATGATAAGAGAGAAGGTAAGGGGTTGAGAGATGTCTTAGAGACCTCTAAATGGAAATGTCAAGTATACAGCTTAATCCACGTGCCTAGAGATGAAAAGAGAGATTAGGAATAGAAATAAATGTGGGAACAGTCCCATTTAGATGTTATCTAAAACCCTCCTTGCAAATGAGAAAAACTAGAAAATATGTCCAGATGAAGGAGAAAGGAGGTCAATGTTAAGATTTGAGAGAGGAGACAGAGCCAGTAAAGAAAAGTGAAATTGGCCTGGGTGCAGTGGCGCACACCTGTATTCCCAGCACTTTGGGAGGCTGAGGCGGGCAGATCACAAAGTCAGGAGTTCGAGACCAGCCTGACCAACATGGTGAAACCCCGTTAAAAAAAAAAAGTGATATTGAGAAGTCAGGTAGATAGAAAGAAATCGGGATAGCATGCAATCTCAGAAATAGAGAGGTGAACTTTTTTTCTTTTTTGTTTTTCCTTCTCTTTTTGGTAGAACATCAACTATATCTAGTGTTGCTGAGTAGAGAATAGGATAATGATTGAAAGGTACTCATTTGGCTTCATTTCTGACAGTGTGGTAGATTAAGAAAATCCTCACACTAAGAATCACCAAGAAATGCTGCATAAAATGCAGCAAACATTGAGCTCATAAGAAAGTGAGGAAAATACTTAAAGAGCAAAATTCAAGGAAGAAGATGCAAACCAGAGTAGAAGATGGGTGCTGAAGAAAGCTGCCCTGAAGGAACTCCCTCACTCAGTAACCCAGAGCTTTGAGGGGACCATGCAATATGGGAGAGCTGCAACTGAAACCCTGGAAGGACAATAGCTTTGTAGAAAACAAAAAATATGCATGAAAAAGATCTTTCTCTAGGAAAAGAGAGGTTAAAACGGAAAGTTCTGTCTCAGCTAGGCTATAGAGAGGTGATAATGGTTTCCCCTGAGCATTTGTGACCAATGAACTGGACACCTTTTTATATCCGATTTGTATTTATAATATTTTCTGGGAAACTCAAACTGATGAATTAACTTGAATGGTTGGTTTGCAGCCTGTAAAAAGTCATTTTACTGCTCATCCGCTTCGGTTTTCCTCATAAGACATTTTGTATTTCATCAAAAAAATATGATAGCTTCTAGAAATCGCTTAACCCAGAATGACTTCTTTCCTATCAAGTTTCATCCCCACCCCTCTGTTCTCTAGACATATACACATTCAACCAGACTGACACTACCTTGCCCACTGCCTATGTCTGACAGTATCACATTTTTCCTTTTTGAAGAGATAGAGCTATTTTTAATGCTCATGGTAATAATAATCATATCTTAATAAGTACATGGGCTATAAGATCCTTTTGAGCTGAAACAAGGTCAGGTTATAAAATGAAGTGGATCTTTAATTTTGTGATGTTAAGACAGAAAGGATCTGCCTGGGTGCGGTGGCTCACGTCTGTAATACCAGAGCTTTGGGAGGCAGAGGCGGGTGGATCACCAGAGGTTGGGAGTTCGAGACCAGCCTGGCCAGCATGGTGAAACCCTGACTCTACTAAAAATATAAAAATTAGCTGGTCGTGGTGGTGCATGCTTGTAATCCCAGCTACTCAGGAGGCTGAGGCAGGAGAATCGCTTGAACCCAGGAGGTGGAGGTTGTGGTAGAGCCGAGATCGTGCCATTGCACTCCAGACTGGGCAACAAGAGCGACACTCAGTCTAAAAAAAAAAAAAAAAAAAAAGACAGGATCTTAGAGATGGGCAAAGAAAAAAATACAGTTATCCTGTGGTATATGTAGGGGATCGGTTTCGGGACTCCCTGTCCCCCACATCATATACAAAATCTGCACGTACTCAGGTCCCACAGTGAGCCCTGCAAAACCCACAACAAGTTGGCCCTTTGTATACTCAGATGTCACATCCCACAAATACTGTATTTTCAATCCTCATTTGTTTGAAAAATAGCCCCACATAAGTAGACCAGTACAACTCAAACCCCTGTTGTTTATGGGTCAACTGTATGTACATGAAATGATTTAAATAGCCACAGAAAAGTCTGTTAAATACATTCAGACCCCAGAGTAAAGGATACCAAACTCCAAAGAGTGGAAGTTTCTGAACAGAAATATAAGGTGAACTGATAATGATTAAAGTGCTAATTATTCTTTATTCTCTTTTGCTATTTTTCGTGGTCTAAGTAGTTATGTGGCATGTTGTTTCTCTGAGAAAAGAAAAAATTATTAAGAAAAAATAAAAAGATAAAAATTGATGTCATGATATGCACCTGAACATATAATAGTAGAGCCTTTACCACTGACCACCCAGCAGAGAGACTCATTCTGAATTCTTTGGCAGTTTCTTATCTCTGCTTTGCAGTCCTTAGGCCCAAGGCTACCTTCCTTTAAAGTACAGAAACTATTGTGCTATAGCTGGCCTAAAGTTAGAGGCTGAACAACACTATTTCATAAAAGACAAAGTTGTGTTTTAAATAAGTTGTAACAGCTGCCCCATTCTCCTCACAATAACTGCTGACCTTGGAGTCTAAGTAAGGCTGCACACCTTCCTTATCAGTAACTGCCCAAAATTGCTAGCCTTTGTTTACGGGATAAACAGCCCAAGCTGATTCCATCATGGCCCCTGTGCCCTGTAATAAATAACTAACATCTGTCACTCCCACTACAACCTAGACAATGTGTAGACAGATGCTTATCTTGACTTCTGTGAACCACTTAAATAACAATCTAAGTGACAATATATCCACAATGTGGCACCTGGCCCTTGGAATGTCCGGAGACCGGCACTCTCCTCTCTGCCCGGGAGATGATTTACGGGACCCCCTAAATGTCTAAATCCCTTCACACCCAACCCCGCCACATGCCCTTACCGGAAAGAAAGGTATAAAAGGTATTGACACCCTCCCTCCGGGGCCACAGGTTGGAGAGACGTGAGTCCTCTGTGGTTGCCGGCAATAAAGACCCTGCAATTTGGCCTACTTTTGTCTTGGTGTTAACTTTCTAGGCTTGATTCACTACAACACTATCACATAATTTTTCTGACTTTGGAAAGTCAGTCTTGCCTTATTGTGTTTATATTTAGATAAGCATGCATATTCACAAACAGCTTTATATTTTTTTCAATTTACCTAGTATTTTTTTTTAACTTCTGTAATTAAAAGGAAAAACATCTGCTTAAACACTTTGGTCAGGCAGACAGGTGGGTGGCCCCACTTTGGCTGACTCTTCTGCCTAGTATCAACTGTTTTGAAATGCATTTAAGCTCTTTTAAAATATTTTAGATCTTCTTTTGTTTAGCTGCCTGAAACAATGAAGGGAAGTAAGAATCTGCAACATTTTAGCCAAACAAATATTATGATAGGAAAGAAGAGGACACTCTAAAGTGACTCAGACACAGAAACCTTATGGCCCAAGAATAGTTCAGGATATATGAAGACAATGCATTTTGTTTCTTAAAATGTCAAAGAAATAAAGTTAAATGAAAAAAAAAAGAGGTACAAAAAAACTCAAATATGCCATGAGCTCAAATAATGGACTTTCTTTGGAATCAAAGCAACCAATATTTTCAAATAAGTATGTTTGGGATCACCTCTGGGATACTGTTTGGTCCTGAATCATTCATAATGGACACTTCATATTGACTTGCAAGACCCTGCCTGATTTGTCTCTGCACACTGTATTGCTGAATTCTGACTTAATGTTTTTTAAATTGTTAAGAAAATTGTCCACCACTTGGGAATGGGAAAAAGAGATGATTCAGTATTATCTAGCAGACATTTGGGAATTATCTGATCCTATGGGGGGGGCGGCGAGTAGGAACATCTGATGAGATTTGTGATTCACTTAGGCTAGTTTATAGCTAGCTCTATACACATAGAAGTTAAGTTACAGTAAATGGATAAAATGCAACCAGTTAAAGCAGTTATAGTTGGCCCCTGAACAACACAGGTTTGAATTGCAGAGGTCTACTTTTCTGTGGATTTTTTGCAATAAATATATTGAAAAAAACTTTTGGAGACTTGCAACAATTTTTAAAAACTTACAGACAAAATGTGCACCCCAGAAATATCAAAAGAATTCAGATGAAGGTATGCCATGAATGCATACAATGTATGTAGATACTAGTGTACTTTATAATTTACTACCATAAAATATACAAAAATCTACTGTAAAAAGTTAAAATTTATCAAAATGTATTCATACAAAAACAGATAACACATGCTGACATTTGCTGTTGAGAGAAATATAAATGAATGTAGATTCAATATTAAATTATAATTGCATTAAATCAACTGTAGTACATATTGTACTACTGAAATAATTTCATAGCCATCTCCTGTTGCTACTGTGAGAGCTTAAGTGTTGCAAGATCTTAAGTGTTGCAAAACACCATGTGACAGTAATCTCCCAGTGGGCAGTCCATCTGTCCAATAAATTGCATGTTGAAGTAAAAAGTGATCTCTAGGACGGGAGCAGTGGCTCATGCCTGTAATCCCAGCACTCTGTGAGGCCAAGGTGGGCAGATCACGAGGTCAAGAGATCGAGACCAACATGGTGAAACCCCGTCTCTACTAAAAATACAAAAAAATTAGCCAGGTTGTGGTGGTGTGCACCTGTAGTTCCAGCTACTCGGGAGGCTGAGGCAGGAGAATTGCTTGAAACTGAAAAACAGAAGTTGCAGTGAGCTGAGATTGTGCCACTGCACTCCAGCCTGGATAGAGCAAGACTCTGTCTCAAAAAAAAAAAAAAAAAAAAAAAAAAAACATGATCTCTCCCAGTTCTTGGGTATTATTCATTGTTTTTGGTTTAATACCATAAACCTTTAACAACACCATGGGACCCATATGAAGTGCCACTAATGATCCTGGACGTGCTATCATGAAGCAGAGAAAAGTCACGACACTACAAGAAAATATTGAATTGTTTGATATGTACCATAGATTAAAGTCTGCAGCTGTGGTTGTGTACAATTTTGGGGAAACAATGAACTCAACTCATTTTATAAACAGAAGATATAAACTTATGGTATCAAGAGGTTCAGTACAGTATTGTAAATGTATATTAAATTATTTATGATTTGCCTAATAACATTTTGTTTCCTCTAGCTTACTTTATTGTAGGAATACAGCACATAACATACTAAATACATGTTAATCAACTGCTTATGTTATCAGGAAGGCACTGATAGGTCAGCATATGTTGACCACTTATGAGGTCAACATAAACTATTAGTAGTTAAGTTTTAGGGGAGTCAAAGTTATACATGGATTTTTGACTGTGCAAAGGTGTTGGCACCCCTAGACCCTGTGCTGTTCACCAGTCAACTGTACATTACTTTCATATGAAAGTAATGTGAATGAATTGTATCTAGTAGAGGATGTTAATCTCTGCAAGACAAATCTAATGGGAAACTCAGCATCAAGTTTCCTGTGTAGCTGCTGATCCAGTTCAAGAACATTCTAGGCCCCTCATCAGATACTAGTCCTCTGTCTTCTCAGTTCCTAATCTTAGTATAGTCTGGCAATTTGGCTAATATGCCAATGTATTACATAGACTCTTCCAAGATTTAAGTATGAAAAACAAGTTAAGTTTATCTCAGTGATTGGGCTTTATTGTGAGGAACATTATTGAAAGCGGAGGGGCCAAGCACGGTAGCTCACATCTGTAATCCCAGCACTTTGGGAGACTGAGGTGGGCGGATTGCCTGAGATCAGGAATTCGAGACCATCCTGGCCAACATGATGTAACCCCATCTCTACTAAAAAATACAAAAATTAGCCGGGTGTGGTGGCATATGCCTGTAATCCCTGCTACCTGGGAGGATGAGGTGGATGACAGAGTGAGACTCCATCTAAAAAAATAAAAAGAAAGACAGTGGAGGAAGAAAAAAAGACAAAAAGTCATTTCTTCCCTCATATACCCAGACTCAAGAAAACTTGACAACTACTAAAAACAAAGATCTTTCAGCATAACGTACATCATATTTTTTTTTCTTACCCAAGGACATTTCACTGGAGTGATTCATTAATCAATTAACAATAGATAACGTTAACTGAACATTTGACTATCTTTCTGGCACTGTAATAAGCATTTTACATATATCATCTCATAATCTTCTCAACAACACTATGAAGCAGATACTGTATCATATTCACTTTAAAGGAGTTCAAGGTATATAATGTTTAAGTCTCTTGTCCATGATTATATAATTTTTGCAAGTAGGAAAGCAGGAATTCAAATTCCAGCGGTCTGAATCTAAAGCCTTAGCCCCAGCATCTCTATGTTGCTCCTGCCTCTTAATTTTCCTCTTAATTTTTCTTACTGCACTTTACTCTTTTTTCTATTAAAAAAAAAAACAGTGATCACGTTGAACTATACCTAAGCCCTGAGCTCACAGAAAACAGTAATAATTTTTTTAAAAACCTACTGTTTCGTGTTTTAAGAAGTGGTTTAACACAAAGAACCATCCTTGCTTATACAACTTAGCTAAGACAATAGTCTCTCTTTCTCATGATTGGTAAGATTTGTGGATCTCTCCCTTCCTTACTTGTGACAAGACCAAGTATAACCCTCTCCCTCTTTGTTTCAACCTGTTGACTGACCTTTCTATATCCTCCTCTTTAACTGATTAGCTGACATGAGAGCTGTTTATACCTCTGAAACTAAATGTTGTAGGCAAAATAATGACCCGCTAAATATGTCCACATCCTAATTTCTAAAATCTGTAACTATGTAAGGTTACATACAAAGGGGAGTTATTGTTTCAAATGGAGATATTGTTGCTAATCAGATAACCCTAAAATACTGAGATTATTCTAGATTACCAAGGTGGGCCCAATATAATCACACAATCCTTAAATGTGGAAGCAGAGTTAAAAAAAAAAAAAAAGAAGAAACTAGAGAGGTGGCCTGACATTGCTGGCTTCAAACATGGAGGAACTGGGCCGTGATCCAAGGAAGGCAGGTGGCCACTAGAAGCTGAAAAAGAGAAGTAAATGGATTATTTCCTAGAGCCTCCTAAAGGAATACAGGCTTGCCAATACCTTTGTCTCAGCCCAGTGTGATGCTTTTCAGATTTCTGACCTTCAGAACTGTAAAATCGCAAATGTGTATTAAGACTAAATTTATGGTAGTATGTTACAACAGTAATAGGAAACGAATGCACTAGCTAACCATAGATAGAAACACTTACTATTCAGATAACTGACAGAGACTTCTACTTGCAAAACCACCTCAGCTGTAAATCACTCCATCTGCAACTTGTTTGCCCCTCCCCGCAGAAGTCTAAGGAAAAAACACTCTGCTGAGAAACTCTAATCTTTGGACCCATGGTACTTTTGTTACTGCAATGACCTATGTGAAATAATTTCTCCTTAGTTGTCTGGGCATTGTGTCTTGGACAATTTGGTGCCACGCCACTGATAGCATCAGACCCCATTTTTGGGTCCTCACTTCCTCCCAGGTAATGAACCTCCTTAGAGCCCTTTATGATTCTTTCCTGACTGGTGATCTAAAGACTCAACAATGAGTCTCTCTGCTGGTCCTCTGTTCTGGACTCTTGTCCCTCTGCAGCACAGTAAGAATTTTTATTCTTCTGAGTACTTACTAAATTTCTGGTGGTGGCTTCTTTTGATTTTATGGTCTGACCATTTGGTGATTTCTATAAATGAGTAAGTGATTCACAGAGATCTTCTCTTCTTTGGGTGAAATATAACAAAGGGTCTGGTTTGCTAGTCTTTTGTGTTTGTCAGTTTGTATATTTTGAGCTCAAATCAACTAATAATTCATATACACTAAGAAGAGACTATCTCTTTAATATGGATTAGCAAATTTTATAATTACGTATTTACGCTTACCCTAGGACCAAAATTCAATGATTAAAGCTATATCCTCTCTGTGTCTGTATGTACTGTCATTCTTCTGTATCTGTGGGGCATCGGTTCTAGGACCTCCCATGGATACCAAAATCTACAGATGCTCAAGTCTCTAATATAAAATGGCCTAGTATTTGCATCTAACCTGTACATATCCTTCTGCATATTTTAAATCATCTCTAGATTACTTACAATACCCAATACAACGTAAACACTATATGGGTTGTTTTATTGTTTAGGGAATAATGACAAGAAATATAAATCTGTACTTGTTCGGTACTCAAATTTTTAAAATTATTATTATTATTATTATTATTATTTTTTAAAGATGGGGTTTCACCGTGATGGCCAGGCTGGTCTTGAACTCCTGACCTCAGGTGATCCACCCACCTCAGCCTCCCAAAGTGCTAGGATTACAGGCGTGAGCCACTGCGCCCGGCTAAAATTATTTTTAATCAGGTTGATTAAAGATGTGAAACCCATGGATACTAAGGGCCAACTCTACTTTTGTACGTCTGTGATTATGGAATGTTTTTCTACCTCTGTGTAGCATTACCAAATGAGATTATAAAATCTCTTAAAGAAGCTTTTTTCTGACTGGTTTAAGAAAATGCTTATGTAAGTTAAATATTCCTAAACTTGGCAAACATCTGGATTTAAATATTAAATACTTTCAATGTGCTAAATAAATCATATACAAACGAATTCAAATGTCTTAAGAATTCAAGCTCGGCCGGGTGTGGTGGCTCACGTCTGTAATCCCAGCACTTTGGGACACCGAGGTAGCAGATAACCTGAGATCAGGAATTCAAGACCAGCCTGACCAACATGGAGAAACCCCGTCTCTATTAAAAATACAAAAAAAATAGCCAGGCATGGTGGTGCATGCCTGTAATCCCAGTTACTCAAGAGGCTGAGGCCGGAGAATCATTTGAACCCTGGAGGCAGAGGCTGCAGTGAGCTGAGATCGTGCCATTGCACTACAGCCTGGGCAACAAGAGTGAAACTTCGTCTCAAAAAAAAAAAGAATTCAGGATCATGTAATTTAGGTAAATATTTGCAAAATAGACTAATCTTACTGATTTACTAAAAACAGCTGTGTCTATTGCATTAAGTATAATACAACCTTATGTTTTTATTTAATTTGCGTAGTGCTTCCTAAACTTACATAGGCTTACTGATTAAATAAGCTAGTCTTTTTGCTGGCAAATGTTTAATGTGATGAAAAAATTTAAATATGTGTTTAACCAAATTGAATCATCATTTTGACAAATTTTATTTCAATAGAAAGTATATTTTATAGTATGTGAGTTTTTAAAATAGTCGCTAAGATTTTTAGGTAATTTAAAACATTGAGCTAATACTAAATTTACTTAATTAATGGATATACATTAGATAACTAGATTATTTCTTAGTAAAGAATGCTGAAGCATTAATTCCTAAGCATAATTTTAAGTTTAGTACTTTTTGCCTCTTATTTTTATATGATACAGAGAGACCATCTATATTTGGGTCGGTGGATGTGTTCACTTTTGTCGCTTTGTTATACTATAAGGAATGAGAATGGCTGTAGTAAGTTGTGAGATGTGTTTTCGTGAGCTCTGTTGGTCTGCTGAAAAATACTGACGTGTGACAGGCAATGTACAATTAATCATTTCCTAGTTTTAACTGTGAAAGAGAAATTACTTTGGTTAAAAGTTATAATTATATCTCTTTCCAAAAACCTTCTACAACTTTCTATATCCACGCAAGTTTTGTCCTACACTTTCTTCTTTGTCATTGTAGAGCAATCAGTCATTTTTCTTTAGGACATAACTATGGTCTTTTTTTCTCTTAACAAAAATACATTCTTCATACCTTGCATACAAAGTTTTACCTTTACTGCCACTATAGCCTGGAAAGGTTTTTAAAGTCAAATCAAAGATTTGTGATAAAACTTCCAGCAAAGAAAATTTAAGAATTAAAAGCAAATTTAAGACTAGATACACAGTATCTAGTCCAATGTCTGGCATATTGGCCTTGCCCAAGAGTTATTTCTTGACTAAGTGAGTACATAAAACTTATGTTAGCACTCTTATTTTTGATTAAGTCAATAAAATATTTAAAGAATTGGTATAAGTCGTTCTCCTAGGTTCTGGAGAACAAGGGTAAATAAGAAACACATCACAGAAATTACTGCCTGTTCAATATTTAGATAAGCATCCAGAAATCTGCCTTTTCCTCCTGTCTCCTAAAGTTGGCTTTGTAGATACATTTTTCTAGAAAAATATTTGATAAAAACTTTCCTCAGAAAAAACAACACATCCGGATATGTAAAGTTATCTCTAAATCTACATAACAGACAGAACAGTTTTATAAGAGTTAAGATGTAAAAAATAATTTTAATAACTGCAAATATACAAAGGATCAAAGTTAACCAAAAATAAATGAAATTTTAATTTTGTCCTTAGTACAACCTATAAATGTACCTTAAATAATATTTCTTCATAAGGTGTAATTTAACCAATGATATGTAATTATAGAAATGCTTATTTAATTTAATAACTGCCCAAAATTGACTTATATGTATTATAATAATTTGCAGCATATTTCTTTTATCCTTATATAAATTTTAGGAGATTAAAATTTATGAATTTTTATAGGCAAAATAACTTTCTTCTTCTAAATAAATGATTTAAATTAAGATGTTTGTTTCCTGATCTTTATTTTTTAGGTTAATATTTTTATATTTTTCAGCATCCTGGAGACTTGTATGATAGTCAAACAGAATATAACTAGGTTAAAGTGTTATGATGAAATAACCAGTTAAAATAAAACCAGAGAATGCTATACTAAATAATATAGTTTTGCTCACATTTAATATAATTATTTTTATTAGCTTATCAACCAAAAGTTTTAGATAAATGCATATTCAGCATATTAACTCTTTCTTTGAATTTTCCAGGAAACCTAAGTTTTCCTTAGCCACATGCTTAAATAATTTCTGTTCATGAAAACTAATTGGCTTTAGATGTTGTTTCGTTGTAAAATTATGATTTACCATTATTTTTGTTTGTTTATAGTTAATTAGCATTTTCATTAGATTCTTAGCATTCTTCCCACAACAGAGGCATTTCTGTAAATTCTCCAAAACAAGCAACTAAGAAAGAGAAGAAAGATATTTCAATAAATACATATATCCTTTAAAACTGTATAAAACAAAAAGAGGAATAGAAATTATTCATGTTAAAAAAACAGATGATTCATCTGGACACCAATGAGGGACCCTGTTAAGGAAAATCAAGTCCACAAGGGGCGTGGTTTCAAAGGCAGGAGCTTCCCAGCATCAGGCCTCCAGCCACCTCCACATCTGGGAACCTAGAGTTCTTTGTCTAACTTTCCCACTCGAAGGCTAGGTAAAATTTCAGGTGTGCTCCTTTGTTTAAAAAAATGCCTATGAAAACCTATGGGAGGAAGTGCCTCTGCTCTGGGCCGGACAGCCGGTCGAACGTCAGAGTCGAAAATCAATCATTCCAGAGGAAGTTTGAAAGAACTCCTCTCACTGGACAAGAACATGAATGGGGTGGGAATAACTTCAAAGTTAAAGTTCCACTGCACCTCACCTGTGAGGATTTACCTCTCTGGGATCCCCTACCACAACAACGTCGGAGCTGTTTTTCCCTCTCTACCTGTGTAATAACCTACCCTGGGCTAGCATCACTGACTCCATCTTAGCTGTAAATTCCAACCTGGCTTCCCCCTCCCTACCACAGCCCCTTTGGATGCATAACTGGGTCATGCTGCACTTAGAAGCATTGAAGTTACTGTTCTTAACACTTGTAACCATTGTAACCGCATCCTGCTTGGCATACCTCCCCACTGCTATTGTAAGAAAAAAGTTTCCTTTGGTCATTGTGTAGAAGGAGCCTGATCACCACTCTTCTTGCTAATTATCTGGAAACCACCTGTGCCCTTAGCCACTTCCTCTAACCTGCTTTTCTGCTTCTGTAAAATTCCACTTCAGCTAGGTACCCCCTCCCCTACCTAAATCAAGGTATAAAAGATAATCAAGCCCCTTCCTCAGGCCGAGAACTTTGAGCACTAGACAGACTATTAAGTTGGAACTCAGTGTGTGGCGCATTCCTTCTAACTCGCTCGGGTATTACCCCTATGTGGCTATCCCCTTTGGATTCTCCTCCCAGGGCAGTGTGGGAGCTTTCTCTCTTTCTGTCTCTCTCTCTCTGTCTGCCTAATAAATCGCTTTCTGCTAAATTCTTTGGATCCGATACTTAACTTGAACAGTAAGCTCACCGCACACCAGGGCCCCTTCCCCATTTTGGGGCAAAGAGAGGTCAAGAACCTCGGGCACATTAAAGGGAGGGGAGCAGAGCTGAGCACCCTCCTGACCCACAACCCAGTTACACTAAGATATATGATTACATTTATTGAAAACATTTCAAAAAAAGTAGAACTTATTGAACAAAGTTCTTGCAAGGTCACTTATTACTAGAGATAAGATCAGCATTAAAACTCAGAATAAAATTTAAATGTAAAGACTTCCTAAACTGGGGTTTCTATGGTTTTTCTTAGTGATTTTTTAAAATGAAAACTCTTATTTTCTTACATTTCTCTTGTTGCAATTATTTTAGAGTCAGATTTAGAAAATATTAAAATATTTAGTAGGTCTTATATTTACTTCTAAATTGAACCTGCAGAGGACTTTGTGTGTGTGTGTGTGTGCGTGCGTGTGTGTGTGTGTTTGCCAGATTTGTGAGTCTGCATGCTTTTGTCAAGCAGCAAAAGGTTGTTGAAGTATTTTGTTTAATAAATGACACAAAAATAAATGAAAATGATGGAAAAAAATGTATGCCTACCATACCATTCTACATTCTACACTTCTTGTTATGCATCCCTGACCTGGGCATGCTGTTTAAAGACAGCACTACCTTGCTGATGCTTGACCAGTTGGAATCCATTGTTAATCCAGAGCAAGTCTAGGATTTCAAATAGAGCAAATTTCACAGTCTGAGGCCTTGATTCACAGGAACATTGTCTCTTCTTTCTGCCAGGATAAGATAAGAAACCACAATGGAACAAAGACACGAAGTGCTTTTCCCTAGGATGGAGGGAAATATCCGTTGCTAGCAAGCCCGGGTTTTCATCATATAAGAATTTTAAACATTCTCTCCCCCCTTAGCACTGAGACCACTTCAGACCAATCTCCCTGCACCTTATCAAATGCTAAGCGCAAGTACTGAATTCACAAATGCCACACAAATGTGTGGTTGGAGTAGGAACATTCTAAAAGTCAGCTCCAAAAATGCACACAGCCCACAGCCCCCCTTCAAATAAAGCATCTTGTGAAATGGGGTTGCTGTAAATAGAGCTCAAGCTTGAACACTGTAAACACTTGCCAAGAAAAGAAGCAATTCACAGGAATGGTTTAATCAACCCGAAATTATCATCAAATTCAGCTACCTCAAATTTTGGATGCTGTCATCTCAACAGTAAAAATCGAAGGTCTGATTTGTTCTTGCTTAATGCAAATGTGGCAGGGTGAGGGAGGTGGAGCTGCCAAAAACAACAGCTTCTGAAAATCTGATCTGAAGTTTGTATGTTTCATAGACCTCCACCCAAACAAGATAAATATATAACTGTAAATCTTGCAAATTTTATATATGGAACTGTGGAATATATTTGTTGAACATTATTTAAACTTTAATCATTTAAAATACTAAATTCCTTCAAAGGATCATCTTGAGCACAGTGTATGATTCTATTTTTCACAGAATCTATTTCTTTTTAAACGTGACCTTTAGGGGGTGCTCTCCTCTGCCCTTTCCATTAAGCTCATGACTTGAACTATGTACGCTACAGTTTTTATCACAATTGTATCTGTGATTGTGAACTGCAGGCAACAAGAATTTTAAAATCTAAGCAAAAATCACCCTGAGTTAATATTACTTTTGATAATGAGATTGGGAAACTTATTCCTACCCCACAGTGAGGGTAGGAATGCCTTTCATGGTAGAAAACTTATAGCCTAAACTGAGATGTTATAGTTAAAAAGTTATAGAATCAAAAAGCAGAATTAAATATATTCCTGTACAAGCTTAAGTGACTGACTATCCGTGTGGGAGATGTGTAATCAGGGAGCCTGAATTGAGCACCAAAATCTGACTATAAAAATGCTTTATATATCTATATTTTTATCTATATGGAGAGACAGAAAGAGAAAGAGAGGTGGGGGGAGCCTCTTATATTCTCAATTAACCTAATAAATGGATATCCCAAGGTTATTTATATACCCGCTTCCTAAATTATAGGAGGGATAGGAAATGTGAGAAGCAGAGATAAGATTAAAGATTAAATCTGTTGACATGCGCTAAAAATTCAGTGTTTCTTGTCCTTGTTTCTGGCCTGTGAGTATAAAAAGGAAGCTTATAAACAAATTCTTTTTTAAAGAAATAAACTATAAAATGATTATAAGTTGAATGAATGAATTTCAGTCAACCTATCATAGCTTAGACAAAATAGCTTCCTAAATTGCAAGACTTGATACAACTTTTGAATACAATAAGGCATCTATGTATTCAAAAAGACTGTATCAGAAGGTATGGTAGGTGTGTCTTCCATGAAAATATGAGAGGTAAAAGTGGCAGAAACAAATATGGGTACCCATCCTAGCCATGTCCACATAGTGAGGTGTCTGGGCAAGCAGACTGGATGCTGGTGATAATGAAGAAAATGCAGCATCAGCGGTTGAAAATCAGTGGCCTAAAGGTGGGATGTTTCCTGTTTTATTCAGAATTCACTGTGTCAATTTTCACATTGTCAACCACTAAAAATAAGACAAAAAATCATTTTTAAAAAAAACTTTGAAGTAGAATTTGCTAAGACATAAATAATTCAAGGTTTCATAAAATTTCATATTCACAGCTTCTTTTATAAAATTAGATTATCTGGCAATACTGGGTCTATATTCTGCCTTACAACAGTTGACTAGAACTGAGCTTTGGGATGCTCCCTGTAAATAGGACATTCCATCCTTGGTTACACACAGTCTCTACTACTTCTTGTTTTACCCTTCACACTAAAGCAATTTTGATAGCAGTGACTATCATTGCCCTTCCACTATTTTCGTAAGTTTTTTAAAAACAATATTTCTTATAATCATATGCCTGTGAAAAGTAGGAAAATGAAAGCAGCTACAAGGATGGAAAGCACTGGTCATGCCCTGGTTAACCTCTACTCCAAGTGACGGTTATGTTTTTAACAGTCAAGTAATAAATTCACTTTGTTTTAAATGTAAGTTGACATCTGAGTATAACCCATTTTGGGCCATTCACTGCATGGAATGACCAAACCTGCATATTTGTAGAGTGATGAATTCACTCAATCAGTGTCACCTTGTGGAGACTGTCCTGGAAGTGGTTTTGATTCAGAAATGGAATAGATTCTTTTCCAGGTGTGTGTTAAACCACAAACCTCTGAAAACACAGCAGCCAGTAATCATTGTTGATCACACAGAACAGCTGGTTATCCAACTTGAAATTAGCGTCTCTATTCAAATACATGCATGGAAGGACTTGTAAAAATCAAGTCCAAAAAGTTTATAAAATTTGTTGTTTACAGTGAATATTTGAGAAAATAAATCAATTAATGAATCTGCCTCATCACAATAATGTTGTAAAGGCCAATTTTAAATAACTTATTGTTTGTAAGAGATAATGTGTTAGCTCTTACCAATGCTAGTACCATCCGAAAAATTTAACCTAGTGTAGCTAAGAGATTTGCAAAAGGAAGTATGCTATCTTCTACCTTTCTTACTATGTTTCTATCCTGCTAGTTTTCATTGCATTTTAAATGACAGTGCATCTGAAAATGACTCCTCATGCAGACCAACAAATCCTTTTCTGTAGTTTCCTCCCTTTCCCAATTAGAGATCCCACACAGTGGCTCACACCTATAATCCTAGCACTTTGGGAAGCCGAGGCAGGCAGATCACTTGAGGTCAGGAGTTCAAAACTAGCCTGGCCAACATGGTGAAACTCCATCTCTACCAAAAATACAAAAGATCAGCCAAGCGTGGTGGTGCATGCCTGTAATACCCACTTACTCTAAAGGCTGAGATAGGAGAATCACTTGAACCCCGGAGGTGGAGGTTGCAGTGGGCCGAGATTGCACCATTGCACTATAGCCTGGGTGACAGAGCAAGACTTTCACACACACACACAAAAATCATTTAAGGAAATTGCATTATGTATTTATGACAAGCAAATTCCAGGTTTTTTTAATTTAATTTTTATAGTTATACAAAGAATACGTGTAGAATAGGAGTATAAGAAAATATAGATTAAAAATTAAAAGGAGACAAATGAATGTGATTTATACTTCCATCACCTAGGTAGATATATATACTATTAATATTTTAGTATAGATTCCTGTAGATATTTTTTTAAATTCTCCATATTTATTTCAGGTCAAATTATCTTTGCATTGTCAATTTCTTCTGAACTGTAAAAACCATAAGTAACACCCATGCTTGCTAGTTAATTACATTGCCCATTTCAAAAATACTTTGTGACTGTTTCAGCATTTACTTTGTACCTCTATAAGGTAAGGAAGAACACAAGGTGGCATTTCTCAGTATCAACCAGATATTGACAGAAGGCAGGGGAGTGAAACTAGGAAAGAATTAGAGAAAGAATTTGAAAAGGAGAAATAATGTCTTATCTTCTGGGTCTAAGCAGTTTCTTGGTTTGAAATCTCAAATTATCAGAATAAACACACCAAAACACATACTTCCTGATAAATTCTAACATAATTAACTGCATATTGGGTTAGAAAGTCTATTGGAAAACCAACGAAATAGCATTATCAACATACTATTGATATTTTTTCTCATTATATTCTGTGTAGGAATCTATAAGATGAAAGATTTTTCTAGGCTTAATTACCTCCTCTTTAACAAATATACTAATATTGCCTCTCTAATTTGAAAACACTAAAGTTGACATCAGAATTTTATGGTGTCATGGATCCACATAAACAGTAATTATTCCTTCCTAAACAGTATGCAAATAATCTAATAGTTCTTTGACCCTGGTAAATGCACTTGCTATTTTTCAAGTCACGTGATTTTGAAAATAAGTAAGAAAATTAACCTATATTTTTAAATTCCTATAACCCCTTGTTCAATAAAATCCTTACCAATATTTCACTAAACATTAAATGGAGTAGATGAGTAATGTTTGTTACATAAAAATGATATTTTTACTTAAGTTGGCAGAATTTTGGAAAAACCCGTCTTTGATTCTGCCAGATTCATCTGGAAGAAAATCAGCACACAATTGTAGAGCTCACAAAGTATAAATAAGTGTTAGCACAAAACAGTCTTTCTTTGTTTTTCAAGAATTTGTTTTGAGAACTTTTTCTCCCAGCCCCATGCCTCCCTGTGTTGCTCCTTCCTCTTTCATGTCTTCACTGTCATGGAAGAAGGAAACAGCCAATAAAAGGCTCTGTCTGAGCCAAATCTTTTTTTTTTTCTTTTCTCTTCCTTTCTTTTCTTCTCTTGTCGCATCTTCCTTTTTTCAAAATGTGAAATTCAGTTTCCCAATATTTAGTTATGTATGAAACTCCACAAGAGGTATTTAATAAAGCAAGACTAATATCAGATTTAAAAATGTTCATGACAAAACAGCTCCTATTATTTAGATGAAATCAACCATAAATTTACTTGAGAGAGAGAAAGAGAGAAAGAGAATGCAAGTCTATTTTTTTTTTTAACCTCTTACTCATAAAACCAGAAGAAAAATTTGCCTCCAGAAAATTTCTTAAAAAAACTATTAGGTTGGTGCAAAAGTTTTACACCAACTAATAAGTAATTGCTGTTTTTGCAATTGAAACTAAAAACTTTCAAATGCAAAAGTTTTCACTTTCAATGCAAAAATCACAATTACTTTTTCACCAACCTATAATACAAGGCCTATTTAAACTTCCTCATACAGACTACTGGAAGCCTCCCCTGAATCTCTTTTCTCTTTCCAATCAGCCCCAACTTTTGGATTCATGTTATTCCTGAAATACGTCTACCCTCTGACTGGAAAATTGGACAGCTGGCCCTGGTGAAAGCCAATAGTGCAATCCATCACAGGAACTAGGTTGCTTGGTCAAAGGTAAGCATTTGAATTAGGTCAGAATACTCTGAACAACTTTCAGAAAATTTGCTTAGAATTCCAGAAGAAAGGCTCTTTCCAGATGATGTAATGTTTCAGACACAGTATTATAACAGATATGATTTGAAATGTGATATTAAAGTGGTGGGATCCATTTATGGTTGATTGTTATGTTTTTATGGTGGAATTCAAGAGGGGTCAGGGTGACCATCAGTAATACGTGCTCTGTGGGACTTCATCACTCATTAGCTCAGTTTCCCTAAGGAATCAGTATCAGGTAAGGTGCTCTAACTACTATTAGTCCAATTACTTTATCTGTTTTAGGAAGATTTCTTTAGTAATACTGCAACTTAAAACAGTTTTCTACTTGTGTTATACTGACAGCAGTGGAACTCTCCTGCAGCATAACATATAAAATATATTTAGTAGTTGAACCTTAATTTCATCAGATTGACTTTTGCTTCTCTTTTTAGGGAAAAAACATGACAAATTCAAATGTACGCAAAGTCCCATACAAAAAACTGCATGAGTTTCATTCAACATTGTAAGTAAGGTCATGACCAGCAGAATTCCAAATTTGTCTTCCTTTTCCCTGATGACATTGTTTCCCTACCTCACGCTCAAATGAAGGCCACACATTCACCCATGCTTCTGCATTGTTAAGGCTTAACAGAACACATGCTCAAGCTATTCCCCTGAGGCATTTTTCCAATGTCCATAAAGACTTGACACTCTGCATACAATTTTTGTAGTGTTACCATCTGTTTACATGTCTCCCCAACTAGATCATCAATTCATGAAGGGCAGGAGCTGCATTTTATTCATCATGCTACCCACAGATTTTGGAACATAATAGGTATTACATTAAGGATTATTAAATTAAAAAGCACTATAGATGCTTTTTCTTCTTTAAGCTTTTTGCCAATTTCCAATCTATATGAAACAAACTATACTCTTCTGCCATTCCCTTTTCTTGCTCTTGAGTAAGACAAAAAAAAATTACTCAATTTCATTGGCTTTTTCCATGACAAATGATTATTATTCAACTACCACAATAACCTCAGTGACACTCAGAAGTTCATATATTTATGAGATATTTCATGCTCCACAAGAAATTGGAAATCTTATTTTTCCCTTTAATATTTTCCTTCTAGATTTCAGCTACCATGTAGATCAATTTTGATAATCTTTGTTTCTCTCTTCTCCTATCATAGGCTGTGGCCTTAGAAAGAATAATTACACACAAAAAAGTTAAAATAATGGTGAAGTTTATGATATGCTCTTAAATTAATAATAGATATTTCATATGCCACACAAAAATAACCCAGTCCTATTGCATAGATCATTTGAGGTTAGGGAAGAAGGGTCATTATCAAAGAATATGCAGCTATTATAAGCTAAGCCAGTCATAATGAGAATTTTAACACACAAATAGGGGGAGATATTGAGTACTGCTTTTCCAATTCTTTACACACACATATATAGCTTCTCTTTAAAGATTGGTTTAGCACCGGAGAGAGATCATTGGCATTTAGCTCAACTTCTTATCTTATTATCATCATATTTCTTTATTTTGCTGCTTTATCTAATTACTGGTATTGGGAGGTACTAAATTTCTGTATGCCACTGGAATATCCTACCTCGGTCATTTGGCTTTTCTGCTTACATTCTTATTAAGAAATTCATATACATGCTTTTTTTCTTTCAAATTAAATAAATTTTTGACTTAAAGAGAAAACTTACAGAAATGCCAACAAAAAAACTTTTCTAAATTATTTGTACACAGTATACCTAAGCCTTTGTATTATAATATAAAATTATGGTAATGGATAACTTGTACAATTCTGATAATCTATACTAACCACAAAGCAGAGTTTTCAAACTAATGTTCTTTTGTTCAATAATGTTAAGGCGTTTTTCTCTTCAGTTACATTTTCTAAGTGTATTTTCTACTTCTGAAAAATTCAGTTTGAGAAACCAGGTGACAAGGTTTTCTACATGAAAAGAAGCATCCCTGGTTGGAAACATCTTGCTTCCTTGTTGCTATAGCAATGTGGTTGTCCATCATTGCAGGGAGCCAGTTGCCAACTATAAAGAAAGACTTTCTGCCAAGTAAGAGCAATTAATGCACCTTAACATACTCTATCTGAAAAGAATTATCTGGTGCAGAATTTGCCAATATGTGTTCTCTGAAACACCGTCTAATAGTAATTCTACTGAAAAATGCTTTTTCATCTCTTTCAGAGGTTAAGAATATACACATGATTAGTAAGGCTGAGAGAATTTCTGGGGTAAACAAGTCTGTATATATCAACTAAATCAGTATTTACCAAATATATTTTTCCATTAAATATAATTTTTACAAACACCTATTAGCATAGTACTACTGATCAATCTCCTCTTTTTTCTGTGGTATTATATTGGCTTTTAGTCGTCAAAGAATTTTTACATGCATAATATTTATCAGACCAACAAACCCAGGTTGTTTTAAATGCTATGGTGAATTCAGAATTTTAAAATGGCATAACCTTTCTTATACTCAAATTCAAAATTAGAAAGGCATGATTAACATAAAAAATCAATGTCAAACATAGAATTCTATATATTTAAATTATAGATGTATTTCTAAAGGTAAAACAAGCTTGACAGGTCATTGTGGTTTCAATTGCAATCTGTATCCAGAGATAGAATAATGTGATATGCTAAGAAACACCATAACAATACAAAGTTCTCCAGCAGATTTCTACACATGAAGAATAATTACAAATTACTACAATTAAAATGAATGGAATAAAGAGGAGTGTAGGTTCAGACCCTAAGGCACAGACAACTTTCAGATAAAAAGCCAAGAAGTAGACATCTAATTTCAGCTGTACCACTGCAAACAGCTAAAAACTCCCATTCTCAATGGTAAGAAAAAAGTAGACTAGCTTAAAATCAGTGACCTTTCTTAAATCATCCAAGAATTGAGGTCACAGCACAAATGATCGTTATGAAATCTGGAGAAACGGGAATACGGAGTACATGAAGAATCAGTTTAACTGAAGCAGAAGCTGATGGAACAAGTAACTGGTAGAAACAATTGAAGAGTAATTTTGATCTATTATTGGGTGCAGTGGGTAGATAAGTTTAATAGTTAAAAACTCTTGAGGAGTCACTCTTGGGGGGAACCTACGATTTTATGTGTTTTTATTTCCAACCCCCACCAAATTCTCACAGGGAATATGAGACTAAAATGTTCCCTCTGCTCTCAGGCAAAGAGAAGGAAAAATTAGTCATTTCGAAATAGGCCCAGATGTTCCAAAACATGTTCACCTGCATTCTAAGAAAAACTGCATTACCAGAGCCTTATCTAACCTAAAGGAAAGGCAGCTAATCAACTCCAGAGACTTTCCGGTCTCATGTCAAGAGAAGATGAGAAAAAAGGCTAATAAAAATTTCTGAGGTCATAACCCAGGGACTCATGCCAACTAAAAAAGCTGAGATTTAATTATAAGATTATAGAACACTTTTATTCCCCAATAACTTAGTGCTATATCACCAGGATACCAGGATAATAACTGAGTTACAACTGCGAGAGCTGTAAGACACAGATTCTACTTAAGAAAGAGTTCTTAGGGAAACCCAAAGACAAAAGGGGAAGAAAAGTTTAGAAGAAAGTGAAACTTCTGGCAACTACAGCTACAATAAACATTAAACAAAGTCCAACTCTCAGAGAGATGTCATAGTTAGTTCAGTCTGCTATAGCAAATACCATAGATGAGGTGGACTAAACAATAGACATTTATTTCTCACAGTTCTGCAGGCTGGGAAGTTCAACACCAAGGTGCCAACCATTCAATGTCTGATGAAGGCCCTCTTTTTCATCTGCAGATGGCCCATCTTCTTATGTCCTCACGTGGTCCTTTTTTGAAAAGTACACAAGAGAGTAAGAGCGCTCACGTCTCTTCTTCTTTTCATAAGATCATTAATCCCATCATGAGGACTCTACCCTTATGATCCTATCTAAACTGAATTGCCTCCCAAAGGCTCACCTCTAAATGCCATCACACTGTGGACAAGAGCTTCAACATATAAATTTGAAGAGAGAAGCAGGCATTCATTTCATCCCACTAACATAAAACCTCACGCTAATTCTTAATTATCTCAGTTCCTATTACCCAATATGTTACATTTGGCTTAACACAAAAAATGACAAGCATTGTTAAAAAGAAATTAAAAAAATAGAATATGAAAAGATGATGCAAGAATTAGAACCAGATTCATATAAGCAATAGATTTTGAAATTATCAGATAAAAAATTAAAATAACTATAAGTAGTATGTGAATGTGAAGGATTATAATTGAAAAACAAAATAACATGCAAGAACAGATTATTAATGTAGGCGGAAAGATGAAAACTCTAGGAACATATCAATAGAGAATGCTAAAGATAAAAAAAAAAGACATGATACAAATGAACAATGCCTCCAATAGGCTCATCAATAGACTTAGCACAGCCAAGAAAAGAATAAGTGACATTAAAGATGTTACTAGAAACTTCGACAAGAGAAATGTAATGTGAAAGAATGTTATAAAAACTGAACAGATATTTAAGAACTGTAGGACAACTGTAAAAAGCATAACAATAGTATAATTAGAATTTCAGAAGGAGAAGAAAGAGAGAAAGAAGCTGAATAAATATGTGAATAATAATGGCTAAGAATTTTCCAAAATTGATGAAAGAAACCAAAGCACATATACAGGAAGCTCAGAGAATAGCAAACAAAATGCACATCAAAAAAATCTATGTTTAGGCATAAGATGGTCAAACTGTATAAAATTGAAGACAAATAAGAAATCTTGAAGGAAATCAGAGAAGCAAATATCTACAGAGGAATAAGGTTAAGAATTATACTGTGTTTCTCATCAGATGGTCAAGCAGAAAGAGATTAAAATATATAACATATTTAAACAAAAATATCACCAACCTAGAATTCTTTATCTAATAAAATTATCATTTACACATGAATGGGAAGCAACAACTTTCTCACACAAACAGTGAATTTATCATCAGTAGACCTGCTTTACAATAAATGTTAAAAGAAGTTTTTCAAAGTAAAAAATATATATACAGGTCAGAAACTTAGAGTTACATAAAGAAAAAAAAACAATAGGAAAGGAGTAAGTACAAGTAAAATAAAATCATTTTTATTATTTTTAATTGATCAAATACATATTTATTTAAAATAATAATACCAACAATATATTGGATGAGTTCAGTGTATTGACAAGTGAAATAAATGACAATCAAGAGATAAGAGAGAGGAATTGGTAATACTCCATAAGAAAATATATTAAGTTACTGTGAAGTAGTCTGCAAAAACTGGAGGATTATTGGGCTTGGGGTGTCCCCTAATGCATATATGACTGCAGTCACCAAAAACTTACATCACAACACCCAAGTCCCCACAAATACCTGGAAAGCATTCCCAAGAAAGATGGATACAAACAAGCTCAGACTGTGAAGACTGCAATAAATACTGACCTCTTCAATGCCCAAACATGAACAACCATCCGTAAGTATCAAGACCATCCAGGAATACATTACCTCACCAACTGAACTAAATAAGATACCAGTAACCAATCTAAGAATGACAGAGATGTGTGACTTTTCACACAAAATTTAAAATACCTGTGTTGAGGAAGTTCAATGAAATCCAAAATAACACATAGAAGAAATTCAGAATCCTACCAGGTAAATTTAACAAGGACATTGAAATAATTATTAAAAATCAAGCAGAAACTCTGGAGCTAAGAAATTCAATTGATAGACCAAAGAAAGCATCAGAATCTCTCTCAACAGCAGAATAGATCAAGCAGAAGAAAGAATTAATGAACTTGAAGATGTGCTATTTAAAAACACACAATCAGAAAAGACTAAAAAGAATAAAAGATCCTATAAAATCTGAAACAAGACAAGAAAGCCCACTTTCACCACTTTTATTCAACATAATACTGGAAGTCCCAGTCAGAGCAATTAAGCAAGAGAAAAATATAGTGCATTCAAATTGGAAAGGAATATGTAAACAAATAAACAAACAAACAAAAAACTTCGTACCCAAATGACATGGTCTTATATTTTGAAAAACCCAGAGTCCACTGTAAAACAGTTATAACTGATAAATTAATTCAGTAAAGTTACAGGATACAAAATTTACATATAAAAATATATGCTAACAGTGAATAATCTGAAAAGAACATCAGGCAAGCAATCCCTTTTGCAACAGGTGCAAAGAATATTGATTCTTGGGAATCAACTTTACCAAAGATATGAAAAATCTATACAAGAAAAAGTATGGAATACTAGTGAAAGAAATTAAAGAGGACACACACAAAAAATTGAAAGATATTCCATGCTCATGAATTGAAATAATTATATTGTAAAAATGACAATACTACCCAAAGCAATTTACAGAATCAATCCAATCTCTATCAAAACATCAATTATGTTCTTCACAGAAACAGGAAACAAATTCTAAAATATATATGGAACTACAGAAGACCCCAAATAGCCAAAGCCATCCTGAGCAAAAAGAACAAAGCTGGAAGCATCACACTACCTCACTTCAAAATAAACTACAAAGCTATAGGAACCAAATCAACATGATACTAGCATTAAAACAGGCATAAGAGCAATGGGATAGAATAGATAACCCAGGTATAAATCTACATATTTATAGCCAACTCATTTCTGACAAAGGCACCAAGAACATATGAAGGGGAAAGAACAGTTTCTTCCATAAATGATACTTGGCAAACTGGATAACCAGATGCAGAAGAATGAAACTACATCCCTATCCTTCATCAAATCAAAATGGACTGAAGATGAAAATCAAAGACCTGAAACTATGAAAGTGCTAGAAGAGAACGCTGGGGAAATACTCAAGGATATTAGTCTGTACAAAGGTTTTTTTGTGTAAGACTTCAAAAGCACAGGCAACCAAAACAAAACTAGACAAATGGAATTAAATCAAGCTAAAACCTTCTGCACAGCAAAAGGAACAATTAATGAAGTGAAGACACAATCCAGAAAATAGGAGAAAATATTTGCAGACTCTCCATCTGGTAAGAGATTAATAACCAAAATATACAAGGAGCTCAAACAACTCAATAATCTGATTTTTAAATGGGCCAGAGACCTGAATAGACATTTCTCAAAGAAGACATACAAATGGAAAGCAGATGCATGAAAAGGTAGTCAACATCATGGATCATCACAGAAATGCAAATCAAAACCACAATGAGATATTATCATCCCAGTTAGAATGGCTATTATGAAAACAGAGAATAACAGATGCTGGCAAGGATGTGAAGTAAAGGGAACATTTGTTCAATGTTTGTGGGAATGCAAATTAGTATAACCACTATGGAGAACAGTATGGAGGTTTCTCTAAAAACTAAAAATAGAGCCACCACATGGTTCAGCAATTCCACTACAGAGTCTGTAACCAAAAGAAAGGGTATCAATATATCAAAAATATATCTGCACTTTTATTTATTGTGGCACTATTCACAATAGCCAAAACATGGAATCAACCTAAGCATCTGTTAAAGGATAAATGGAAAAAGAAGGCCAGGTATGGTGGTTCACACCTATAATCCCAGCACTTTGGGAGGTCAAGGTAGGAGGATCACTTGTGTCCAGAAGTTCAAGGCCAGCCTGGGCAATATAAAAAGATCTCATTCTTACAAAAAATCAAAAATTAGCTAGGCATGGTGGTACATGCCTATAGTCCCAGCTACTCAGGAGGCTGAGGCAGGAGGATCACTTGACCCTGGCAGGTTGAGGCTGTAATAAGCCATGATTGTGACACTGCACTCAGCCTGGGTGATACAGTCAAACTCTGTCTCAGAAAATAATAACAGTAACAAATAAATAAATAAATGATAAAGGGGCCGAGTGCAGTGGCTCACGCCTGTAAGCTCAGCACTTTGGGAGGCCAAGGCAAGTGGATCACCTGAGATCAGGAGTTCGAGACTGAGCTGGCCAACATGGTGAAACCCCATCTCTACTAAAAATATAAAAAATAAAATTAGCTGGGCTTGCTGGTGGGCACCTGTAATCCCAGCTACTTGGGAGGCCTGAGGCAGCAGAATTGAACCCAGAAGGCAAAGTTTGAAGTGAGCCAAGATCGAGCCATTGCACTCCAGCCTGGGTGATGGAGTAAGACTCTGTCTCAAAAAAAAATTAAATTAATAAATAGATAAAGGAAATGTTATGTATATACACAATGGAATATTATTCAGCCACAAAAAAGAATGAAGTTCTGTAATATGCATGGAACTGGAGAATATTACACTATGTGAAGCAAGCCAAACACAGAAAGACAAATACTGCATGTTCTCACATGTGGGAGCTAAAAGAGCAGATCTCATGAGGATAGAAAGTAGATTGGAGGTTAATAGAGGCAGGCTGAGAATGGTAAGGTGGAGGAGGAAGCTTATTAATAGATACAAATATACACTTAGATAAAAGAAATAAGTCTTGTTTGATAATTTAGTAAGGTGACTGATTAACATTGATTGTTCATTTCAAAAGAGCTAGAAAAAAAATAATTCAAATGTTTCTAGCATAAATATAATATAAATATTTAAGGTAATAGATATCCCAATTATTCTGATTTTATCATATGACAATATCAAATAATCATCACATGCCCCTAAAATATGTATATCTAATATGTATCAATGAAATTAATAATAGATTAAATTAAAATTTTAAAATATATGCTAAAAACACTTAAAGTGCAACTAGAAAATAAGCAACTCAATTAAAAAGAGGCCAAAGATCTGGACACTTCATCAAAGAAGTTGTATAAATTTAAAGTAGCAGATGAAAAGATGTTTCACATTATATATTACCACAGAATTGTAGAATGAAGCAACAACAAGATACCAATTAATACCTACTAGAATGGCTAAATTTTATTTTTTTTAAACCTGACAATATTTACTGGAAAGGAAGTGAAGCATCATTCATTGCTGGTACGAATGCAAAATGATATAGCCACTTTGGAAGACAATTTGGAGTTTCTTACAAAGCTTAATATAGTCTTATATGATTTAGCTATCATGCTTCTAGATATTTAGTTAATTGTGTTGAAAATTTATGTGCATACAAACACCTGCACATGAATGTTTGTAGCAAGTTTATTTATAACGACCAAAAACTGGAAGCAACCACAATATCCTTCAATAGGTAAATTGATAAACAACTGGGGCACATCTATACAGTAAAATATTTCGGTGATAAACAGAAATGAGCTATTAAGACACAAAAAGACATGGAAAAATATTAAATGCATATTACTAAGTAAAAGAGGTCAGTCTTAGAAGGCTAAATAATATACGATTCCAATTATATGACATTCTAGAAAAGGACAAAACTGGAGACAGCAAAAAGAAGAGTGGTTGTTGGTAGTTAGGAGGTTGGAGGGTCAGGGCAGGCAGAGGAAGGAGGGAGGAATAGGTGAAGTATGGAGGAATTTTTAGGGGGGGTGAAACTGTTCTGTCTGATATAATGGGGGAAACAATATGCATTTTTCAAAACTCACAGAACTGTAAAACACAAATAGTGAGCCTTAATATAAACTGTGGATTTAGTTAATAATTATGTATCAATATTGGTTCATTAATATACCACATATACCACACTCATGTAAGATGTTAAAAACTGGTGAAACTGTTGAGGTTGGGGTCAGATATAAGAAACTCTCTATGTTATTTGCTCACATTTTCTGTAAATTCAAAACTGTTTCAAAAAGTAAGGTAAGAATTTAAAGATAAAATAAGAGAACTACATGTTCATTGGTTTTACAATTACTTTCACAGCAAAATCTTTCCTTGAGGTGATCTCTAGCAGAAGAATAGGGTCTTTGACTTAACCATTCATGACTAAACTCCCAACCCCATGAAATTTCCCTCCTTCATATGTCTTTGTCTTGTGCATAAGAGACTTGTCCACAGGATATCATCTGCTAACTGAAAGATTAATTGTGGGATGTTTGGCAGTGTAACTGATCATTCTTGATATGGTCAAAAACAGTTCTTTTTTTGTATGTTCTGGATTCTGAGCAGGGAGGGGAGGGTTTGGAGGTAGGAGAGTGTTTTCTCTACTTTCACTTTATAAACACAATAAGCATGATTGATACCTCCCTGCCTTTCTATCTCTGAAATCATCTTCTTTACAGTTGTGGAAAATAACAGATTTGCCATGAGTGAATTGACCCATTTGAATGCATCAAACTATCACATCTTTAAAGCTTTGTTAAGACCAGCCTTTCTTCAAGAAAAGTATGTCATGATCCAACGGTTTCACCTGCAGAAACATTTTTTTTCTGAATTTAACTAGAATAAATTACATGTCATTGGACCTATTTCATTTTTTATTCTGAGCACTGATTCATACCTTAGTTATCTCTTTCCTATGTAAATACACCATTTTGCTTTTAACAAAATGTTAGCATATATTTGCAATAAAAATGTTTTTTTCTTCTCTAGCCCTTTTTTCTTCAGTTATAATTTCCAATATTCTACTTCTTTCTCATAATTTATGCAAAATAGTCTACCAGCTTCTCTTTCTTTAAAAATATAGTAAATATTTCTGCTAGAACTATTAGACAGCTTACAATGTGAACTTTTATATAGTTGGCCCTCCATCACCTGTAGGTTCTGCCTTCATGGGTTCCACTAACTGCAGATCAAAATTATTCAGGAAAAAAAAAACACAATTAAAAATAACAACAGTTAAAATCATACAAATTTTAAAAATCAATACAGTATAACAACTCAACATAGCCTTTATATTGTATTCAGTATTATAAATAATCTAGAGATGGTTTAAAGTATATGGAAGAATACACATGGGGTGTATGTAAATACTACACAATTTTATATAGGGGGACTTGAGCATCCCCTATAATGGGTCAAGGGCGAGATGGATCCTGAAACCAATCCCCATAGATACCCAGATATGACTGCATACTAATTTGATCACTTTTTACTCTGTGACTTTCTTTCATTGTCTTACTTGTTTTTGAATAAACCAAGGAAAAGGTAAATCAAGCCCCATGAACAGTATTTATTTTCATGATTCAGTGCTTTTTGTGTTCTAATTAAGAAATTACCTATCCCAAGTTCTTAGATACTATCTTATTTTCTAAAATAGTTATTGTTCTACCATTCTTATTTAGCAATATAATCCAAGTAAAATTGGTTTTCTGTGTGGGATAAAGTTTTTGAAATATGTAAGTGATATGGTTTGACTCTATGTTCCCACTCAAATCTTACGTTGAATTGTAATCCCTAGATATTGAAGAAGGACCCATCCTTCCCCTGACCCATTATACGGGATGCTCAAGTCCCTTACTGTTCTCATGATGGAGTCTTCACAAGATCTAGTTGTTGTTGCTGTTGGTGTTTTGTTTTTGTTTGTGTTTTGAGATGGAGTCCTGCTCTGTCACCCAGGCTGGAGTGCAGTGGCACAATCTCAGCTCACTGTAACCTCTGCCTCCCGAGTTCAAGCGATTCTTTTGCCTCAGCCTCCCGAGTAGCTGGGACCACAGGCGTGCCCCACCACACCCAGCTAATTTTTGTATTTTTAGTAGAGATGGAGTTTCACAACGTTGGCCAGACTGGTCTTGATCTCTTGACCTCATGATCCTCTGACCTCAGCCTCTCAAAGTGCTGGGATTACAGGTGTGAGTTCCCTCACCCGGCCTGCAAGATCTGGTTGTTTAAAAGTCTGTAGCATGTCCTCCTTAACTCCCGCTCTCCCTCACTCCTGCTCTTCCATGGTAGGATGTGCTTGCTTCCCCTTCACCTTCTGCCATGATTATGTTTCCTGAGGGCTCCTAGCCATGCTTCCTATACAGCCTGCACAAATGTGAGTCAATTAAACCTCTCTCATTCATAAATTACTCAGTCTCAGGTATGTCTTCATAGCAGTGTGAGAATGAACTAATACAGTATTTATATTCAATTAATCTAGCCCCATTTATTTCTTCATTGCATTGCACTTGCACATTTATCATACACCAAATAAACCTATATTTTACCTTAGTTTACCCATTATGCAGGCTTGTATGCAGATAATTTTATTTATTATTGATTTAATTTTATTTTTGAGACAAGCTCTTGCTCTGCTATCCAGGCTGGACTGGAGTGCAATAGCATGATCACAGCTCACTGTAACCTTGAACTCCTGGCCTCAAACTATCTTCTTGCCTTGGTCCCCTAAAGCACAGGTATTATAGGCATGCCACTGCACCAGGTTAAACAGCTTATTTTTGAAAGTATTTCGGGAAATTAAGAAGAGTCTAAGAGTGGAGCAGGTAAGGAAGGAAAGCTAACTTGAGGGTACATTAATAAACTTTTTATCACTGGGCTTAGTCCCCAGTCCCTCTTAAAACAAAGGTGTAGAATATCCCTCAGAATTGTTCATTCATGACATGAAAGAGAGTAATATTTACAGATGAATTCCGATTCCTCAACTGATAGTTTAACACCTGAGAGTGTTAAATTCATTGCAATTTCAAGTATGCATGCTGAGTGAGCTACTGCAAGTGTCTGACATAGTAGCTGACAAGTACTGGAGCAGCAAGAAACAGATTCATGGTGCAGATGTGGCAAGGAATTAATGGCTGCATCCTCATGCAGCTGGTTATTGCAGTGCCTGGAATAAAAAGATGGATTGGGAAGATGTGAAACAGAAAATGCAAAATGCTTGACAAAATTCACACCTTATACCAGTAAGATCAGCTCTAGAGCAGTCCATCACAGAGACAAGTGATTAGATGCAAATTGTGAAAAGTCTCAATACAAAAAATTTCTATCTCACAATATTCATTTTAGGATTGAAATTGATATTTATCACCTACTTTATCAATAATTCAAGATTTTCCTCACTCACAGTTATTACTTCAGCAAAACCAGATGACTTCTCCCAAAGGGAATCAAGGACTCCTTGTACTATATTGTGACGAAGAGTAGTTGACATAAACCTGGGACAAGACAGTGAATGTGTACTGCCATCCTTAGGACATAAACAAGAACTATTATTATTTTTTTTACTATTTTTATGGCCTATATAGTTGGACATTGAGAAAAATTCCTTCACCATATTAGTAGCCACCATGTGGACCCATTCCAGAGAAGATGCCATTTGTTTAAATTGGTTAAGCTGGAAAAATGTTAAGTTAAACAGTTAACAGATCATTCTAATTCCAGTCTTCTCAGAGCCTTTATATTCAATGCATGATGTGAATCTTCAATAAGCAGATACTATACAGAAACATGCCCAAATTTATTTGTTCATAAAACACTTTTCTGTGGAACATTTGGAAGAATTAGTGTTATGAAGTATACATTTTTTAGAATGCTCTACTTAGGAGATAAGGAATTGCTGAAGTTCAGAGTCCATATTCTCATTATCTTTGAAGAACTAAATTCTGGTACATAGTGATGCATAATATATGTTGAGTGAGTGAGTGAGTGAGTGAATGACTGCATGGTTGAGTTGACACCAACACGCTGATAAGATGTGGCTAGTTGGGGCCATTTTTGTTTTTTACACCTTTTTAATGAGAGTTGTTGAATGATTGCAATGTATGGGTACTAAGCAAAGTAATTTATTAGTAGTAACATGACCGAATTACAGACGATGGGCTTCCCTATAGGATGTGTTCTTCCAGGTCCTTGGTCCCTCACTCACCCAAGAATGGGGGAGAGGACCACGCTGGGTGCGGTGAGCTCGTTTTAAGTAAATATCGGACCGCAAAGAGTTTTGCAGAAAGTGATTTATTTAGGCGGAGAGAGAGAAAAAGGAGAAAGAAATGGATATTTATAGAGAGAGAGCTCCCACGCCATCATGGGAGGGGATCCACAGATGGATTCTGCACAGATGTGGGAGAAGGGGACTTTTAACCTGGGAGTTACTGCCTCCCTATTCAAGTTTTCTGTGCTATGAAAGGAGTTTCTTTAAACTTCTGCTGGAGTGATTGACCTTTGGCTTCTAGGCAGTCTATCTTCCTGCTTGTGCAAAAGTTAAACAAAGACCTCTAAGCTCCCGGATGAAGACGTGAAAGAAGGTAGGTCCAGCATGTGGCTGGGAAGTTATTGCCTTTGAAACTACACCCCCTTGTGGACCTGAGGAGAGAATACATTCCCTCAGTAACTTATTTAAATGTCACTCAAAACCCTGTGACATAGACACTATCATGATTTCTCATTTATTGTTGAACAAACAGAGGCTAAGAAAGTTTAAGTAACTGTCAAAGAATACACAACCAATAGGTGGAAAGCAAGAAAGAAAGCTCAGTTCTGTTTGTGTCTGAACCCTGCATTCATAAACAGCATGATCATATCACTGCATTTGTCTCAAATTTTCTGCCATTTCATAAAAAGGCTTACAGGTATAAGGCATAAACAAGTCCAGTTTTTCTTTTCTTCTACAATTGTGCTAGAAAAAATCAGACCAATATTTAGTGTTATCTAGCCTTCACTTCATACTCAATGCAGCTGAAAGATGTATCGGAATACCTCCAGACAAGAGACAGTAAAACTGGACTGTATGCCAGCTTGAAAGGCTACTGAGCCTTTGGGTTTCTCATGTGAAAAATTGAGACAGCAATATTTACTTTATAGAGTTGCCCTGAAGATTAAAAATTAGCATACAAGCATCTTATATGCTTATATGGGATAAGCATCTTACTAGAATGTGAACTCTGGAGTCATACTACAAGCATTTTCTAGCTGAGTAATCTTGTGCAACTTAGTTAGCTCATCTATGCTTGGTTGCCTCATCAGTAAACCTGATTGGGAATACTATCTAAAACATAAGGTTGTGGAGAGAATCAACTGAGTTAACATACATAGTGCACTTAAACATTTTCTCACTCATAAGAAGATCTATGTACAGATAAGTCATGTTAGATAATCTGCAACTGGTGCCTATTACATGTATCAGCCTCATCAGCATGTATAAAAAGCATGCTTCTTTAATAAACTTTCATTGTAACACTGTCTCTGCCATTATTAGTGATATGGCCCTGTCAACTAAGTTTTCTATACATTAGTTTTTTCATCTGTAAAATGTGAACAAGTAAACTGTATTTGAATTTTCAAGAAGACTAAATTACCCATCATATGCAATGTCCTGGAGCATAGAAGTTTTTCAATAAAAATGAGTTTCCTTTCTTCCTTTCTCCCTTCCTTCCACAGTGGGTTTGCTCTCTGAAAGTTTTAAGTATCAAGTAAGGCTATACCTTAAAAAATATATGGTAAATCTTTCAAAGATACAATCACGAAGTACAATGCTTTCAAAAGGGCTTTGGATGATAATTTAACTCAGATATTATAATATGAAATATATCAAACTACTTCTTTCTTTCTTCAAGGCATATAGTCAGCTCTCCATTTTCACAGGTTCCACATCATGAATTCAACCAACAATGGATCAAAAATACAAGGAAACATAATCATAATACAAATAAAAACCAATACAGTATAATAATTTATGTAGCATTTACAGGCATTTACATCATATTCGATATTATGAGTAATCTAGAGATGACAAAATATTTGTGAGGACATATGTAGGTTATATGCAAATACTACACTGTTTTATATCAAGGACTTGCTTATTGGTATTTACATGAATCCTGGAACTAATCCTCTCCACTGTGCCTCACCCCATGCAGATACCAAGAAACAACTATACATACATATACTTTTTTTTCAACTGGTATATTCACTAATTAATTTTGCTACCTGCATTAGCAGGATACTTGCAAGTGGTAAATAGATGGTAAAGAACTAAGTAAACATTCCCATTACCATGGGAATATGTTAGAAGTGAAAAGTGGCTGAAATCTAGTTTTCTTGACCAAATCTAGTTTTCTTACAATTCTCTAGTTTAATGTAAATCTAATGAGTCAGAGAATCTTAATGCTAAACCACTAGGGCCCTGTGAAGTTTCCAATAGCTTTATGTACGATTCTTACCACAGCGTTATGGAAAAATTGTCATTATGAATTGTATTGATATTGTGATTAAAAGCAATCTTGCTTTATGTCTTTCAAGAGACTTAAAATATTACAACCTGGAGACAGACAAAGATGTTTTCGCCAATCATCCTAATAACACCATACATGCATATTGAATTTTATGACTCACAAAGGAATTTGACATCTATTATTGCACATCATCTCTGTGAAGTAAGCAACACAAATATTTTCATCTAGCTTTATAAATTCAGAAAATAAGACACAGAGACGTAAAAAAATGACATGCCCAAAATTACACAGATACACAACTAGAATACAGCTTTCATCTCAGTCTAAAAGATGTTCTTTCCAGTATACACTTTATTTCCCAGCAACCATGAGGAAAATAAATAAAAATTTAAAGCTTCTTCAAATAGAAAAGAATACAGGTGATTTTTAAAAATATATATATTTTTCAGTATTAGTTGTGGAACTTGGATTAGGCATATTAGTCAAATTAACTACCTTTAGACAAGAGAGGGTTCTTTGCTCTATCCTTACTGTTGAATTCTCCCTACTATTCATCCACCCTGAAACTCTGAACATGACAATGGTCCCTTGAAGCTAACCTTCCTGTTGGAACCTTCCCTAAGTGTCATCATTACATCAAATTTGCCCATTTCTTCTCCCATTCTCTCTAAAATAAATTTGTGGAAGAAACAGAACTAGGCCCTATCAATCCTGGAATAATTTGATTCGTGTGTTTGTTTTTAATTGTCCCTTCATTATTTTAAAGTACACTACAAAATACCTTTGAAATCTGCAATCTTTACAAAGGGATATAAAAACCTACCAATAATTTTTACCCTTTATTGGACATTTGGGTGACTGCTTCATATTCTCTATGATTCAGTGATAATCATGATAAATAAGTAAAGTTAAAAACAAATATGAACAAAAGAAAAATGTATTATTATTAACTTTCTTTGAGAAAAATAATGTCAATATATTTAAAGTACTCTCAGTCCTAAAGATGTCTTTTAAATAATGTGTGAGTGTGTGGGAAGGTGTGTGGGTGTGTGGGTATGTTTCAAAGAAGAAAATCATCACTTAAAATGGAAAAGTTAAACTTGAATTTAAAAGCAAGAAGAAAAGTCCTCATCTCTGGCACATAAAAACTTTTATATTCACAATATTACTTATTCATTGATTTTTTCTATCATCACAATTCCCTTGACTGTTCTTCACCTTTTGAAAACAGGACATGACAGCAGGAATGGTTGTATATGTGACAGAAACCCAGAGGGAAAACAGTCTTGTTTATTTTTACAGCACCAGGGTTCTTTCCTTAGGTGCACATCTTTGGAACTACCATCTGTGCTAGGGAGAGAAAGCTGGGGGAGAATGATGAGAGACCACTGAGAGGGAAGGCAACAATTCTAAAGAGAAAGCTAAATCACCCAGCTGTCAAGGGTTTTAGATGTTGAGAATGTCATCTGAGTAAATAATCCAAGCCTGTCTCTTCGTTTCCAAAGATCCGCCTTTGATCTATGGCCTTGCCTTCACCGCGCTGTTGGGGGCGGGGAGGTGGAGGTAGAGAAGAGGGGAACTAATAGTATATGAATAGTATCACACCTGACTCTGAGCCCAGTCTTGCAAAAGCCCAAAGGGTGACAATTTACAGGACAAATGGATTCCTTTTTTTTTGGACAATGTGACCCACCTGAATGCCTCAGGTCACTTCTCCATTTTCTAGTCAGGGTTTGTCAATTTAAAATGTTTTATCCCTAGTCAAATGTCCCTGGAAGAAAGAGGAACCCCCAAGACACATTATGGGTAGAGAATTTAAAAGAGAAAGGAGTATAAGTTATACTAGTTACTTTACAATAAAATTATATTTATATTAATTTTATTGTAAAAATAAATACATTGGGAAGGAAATTTAAAACAATCTCAGCATAGCTCAGAAATATCCTAATACATATGGGAGGCTAGAAAGGAATAAAATAACACTATAGGTAATTTTAGGAAAAAAAAAAGTATACTAACATTGACATTTCAAGCTACAGGAATTTGATAGATCCCTTAATCTTACTTCTTTCATTTCTCACCCTTCAATTTATAGATTTGAAGCCAGGCCCAAAAAACATTCTTGACTTACTAAATCATGGTTGAGCTAGATCTAGAACCCAGATTTTGGAATCCTAATGAGTTTTTTTTTTTGTTTTGTTTTGTTTTTACTTAATACCAAGTCGCATTTATTAAATAAGGCTTTATTAGGAATTTATAAAGTAGTCATCAAACTCAAAAAATATCCAATCCAAAATTTTCAATGAACTAGAAATATTTTTCTATGGTCTACCTAGAATCAATTTAAACTCTTGAAAATTTCCTTTGATACTGAAAACCTAAGCTATTGCCCTCCCCATTTCTTTTGCCAATCATCACTAACAACAAAATTGTGTTTAGGTCGACTAAAGATTAGAAAAACAACTTAATATTGTATGCTTAATTGTTATGAAGCCTGAGTTTTACTTGTAACAATAATTAAGAAAATCTAAGCCAGGATGACAAATCCTAATCGTGTTTTACCATCTTTTAAAAAATAGATACAGCAACTTCATTTCCTCTGAAGTCTCATACGCTTCTGCATGCATATGAATTTGCCAAATGGGCTATTCTGGGGCGATTAGACTCCAATAGAGATATACAAATATAGAAAATGCAGCTCTGGCTCTTGATCTAAAACATATTCTCATGAAATAGCATGAAATGAAAAGAAACAATCTTCCCAAGCATTGGACTTGTTATTACCTTATTTTTAATTCCATATGTCAAATGGATTCCTGGAGGGATCAGATATAATACTGGAAAGTACATTACAAGGGGGAAAAGCTCCCTATTAGTCTGATGGTAAAAGTAACTGAAAAAATGCCTCTTTTCCTTCTCTAATTTTCTAGTATGGCTTTCTGCCTGCGGGTAAAGGTGTAAATTACAAATAGAAGCTATCAAGTATCCATGTATCTGCCTATTAGTTTGTGTCTACCCAGACAGTTTAAAATAAAATGTTCAACTGTGTTTCATCTTATTTTCTCCAGTGGAAAGAAATATAAACAATTTAAAAAATGGGTGTACTTTTATAAGAGCTACTAAGGTAGTATCATCACAATCTAAATGTTTTCTTTCAAAGGAAAATTTATGGTTAATCTCCTGTGTGTGATATTATATCAAAATGACTGTTTAAAAAAAGAAAGAAAGAAAATTTTAAGGTAATTGGGTGAATTTTTACTTTCTATTTGATAATTTAGTAAAATGTAGATAGTATTGAAAGCCATTGCTAAAAAGAAATGGTTTATTAATGAGTAGTGAATTAAAGTCTGGAATATTTTAAGTACAGAAAATGTATAAATGCAATATTCATTATCAAACTTCAGACTGAGAAATTTCTAAAATTACTTGATTTGGGTACTTGTAAAAGGTCATGTCTCACAGTCTTATGAGATCAGATATTTTTAGAAATGGATCTAGTCTAGATGCATGTTCTGATTTGAACACAAATGGTTTAAACCAATAGCCATTTGTTCTTGAAAATACTAGTATTTCACCAGATCCTATTTTTCAAAAAATACTAGTATTTATTGATTGTAAACTTATAAAAAGGATTTTGAAAAACAGGATTTGTCATGAGGCAATTTTACTTTTATTTGGTCATTTTAAAATTCCATTAAAAATGATCAGATATTAAGTTGCACAACTCTGGAAAGAGCTTCGGAAAGCTCTCATTTGAAATTCGCCCATGCTTAGTCTCTTTTCCTCTGTTTCAAGGTTAGAGTGAGTTTGAGAATAGCTGCAATCATGGTCTTCACAAATCGGTGTCTGTGATAGGTTGAAACTATTGTCTGGTAACTAACTCTCAGTATTTGGATTCTCTACTTGTACTCCATTTATTCTAAGCAAATACATTGGGGCATTCTTGTTCACCATTCTCAACTTCTATTTCATCTTTATCAGCTGCTGATCAGGAGTGGTAGGTTTTGCCTTTTTGTCTAGTAATAAATTTGGGTCAATGGATGGTGTATGAAAATGTAGCTTTAATATCTTCATTCTAGAAACAGTTTGGCATGCAGGGATCAAGGACAAGAAAAGCCAGAGGGCCAAAAGTGCAAGAGAGGTGGAGATCAAAAAAATCATTAATCACTGATTAATGTATGCTGCATGTGGGCTTGAGTTTACCTTGTTTAATACATCATCAGTCTCTAGAACATCCTTAATAAACATTTTCTGAATAAATAAATAAATTCAATTAAGCAGAAAGCAAGACTGAAGAGAAAAAATAGAGGAAGAAAGTCCACCAGATTCATTTTTCTCCTCATCAAAACTCTGTTCAAACTGCATGCCATTACTTTTTTTCCTTTGGCAATTCAGGAAAAATATTATTAATGATTTTTATTATTATAATTATTAATTTTAAAATTATTTTTATTTATATATTTTTAAGACAATGTCTGTGACCCAGGTTAGAGTGCAGTGGTGTGATCATGGCTCACTGCAGCCTTGAAATTCCAAGCTCAAGCAATCCCTCTACTTCAGTCTCCTGAGTAGTCAGGACCACAGACATGTGTTACCATGCCCAGATTCTTTATAAACATTTTTTGTAGAGGTTGAGGTTTTGTTATGTTGCTTAGACTGTCTCAAACTTTTGGACTCAAGCAATCCTCCCTCCTTAGCCTCCTAAAGTGCTAGCATTACAGATATTAGCCACCATACGCGGCTTATTATTATTATTTACAAAGCAACCCTCATGTGAACATAAGCTAAAGGGTACACCACACAATCAGTTCCTGTTCCTTGAAAAAACATTACTCTGCTTCCCAGTAAGTTTGGAATAGTCTCCAGAATTCTTAACACAGCATGCCAGGGAACTACTACGTATAATGGCACTGCTAAGTGTGAGAAAGCCTACCCATTTCTAATGTGGGTGAAATATGTGGATTGGTACTCTGAAAAGCTACAGCCTCACAACAAAAATACAAGAGTAAAATAGATCAATTATTAACATCAAAATTAAAAATCTTTGTGCTTCAAAGAATATCATCAAGAAAGTGGAAAAAAAAAAAAAACCAAGACTGAGAAATATTTGCAAATCATGTATCTGAAAAGGGTCATGTGTTTATACTATAAAAAGAAACAAACTCAATGATAAAGTGTCAAATAATGCAATTTTTAAATTTGGCAAAGTATCTGAATATATTTCTCCAAATAATACATGTAATTGCCTAATAAGTACAGGAAAACAATGTTCCACATTGTTATCTGCTTTGGTTTGAATGCAGTGTCTCCCCAAATTTCATGCTGAAACTTAATCTCCAATGCAATCATATTAGGACATGTATTAGTCTGTCCTCATGCTGCTAATAAAGACATATCCAAGACTGGGTAATTTATAAAGAAAAAGGTTTAATGGACTTATGGTTCCACTTGGCTGGGGAGGCCTCACAATTATGGTGGAAGGCGAAAGGTGAAAGGTATGTTTTACATGGTGGCAGGCAAGAGAGAATGAAAGCCAAGAGAAAGGGGAAACCCCTTATAAAACCATCCAATCTCATGGGGCTTTTTCACTACCATGAGAACAGTATTGGGGAAGCTGCCCTCATGATTCAGTTATCTCCCACCAAGCTCTTCCCACAACACATGGGAATTATGGGAACTACAATTCAAGATGAGATTTGGGTGGGGACACAGTTAAACCACATGAAAAAGTGAGGCCTTTAAAAGATGGTTAGATCATGAGGAACTGTCTTCATGAATGAGATAAGTGGCCTTATAAAAAGACTTGAGGAAGCCTTTTTGGCCCTTTTCTTCCTTCTGCCATGTGAAGATGCAGGACAAGATGCCATCTTGGAAGTGAAGAACAAGCTCTCATCACACAGCAAATCTGCCAAGCTTTAATAGACTTCCCAGAATCGAGAACTATGAGAAATAAATTTCTATTGATTATTAATTACCTATCCTGTAGAATTTTGTTACAGTAGCCTAAACAGACTAAGGTATTTTTCATCAGGGAAATCCAAATCAAAAGCACAATAAGATACCACTTTACACTCACTAAGATTAATAGAATGAAAAAGATAATAAAAGTGTTAACGTGAATGTGGAGAAACTGGAACCCTCACACACAGATAGGAATGTAAAACGGTGCAGCCACCTTACAAAACAGTCTAGCAGTTCCTGTAAGAGTTAAACATAGAGTTACCACCTGATTCAGGAATTCCACTCTGAGTATATCCCTAAGGAAATGAAAAGCTATGTCTACACACACACACAAAATTATACATGAATATTCAGGGAAGCATTTCATAATAGCCAAAAAGTAAAAATAACACAAATGTTCATATATTAATAAAAGAATAAATGAAATGTGGTATATCCATACAATAAAATATCATTCAGCAATTATAAGTAATAAAGTACTAGTACATGCTACAAGACGAACCTTGCAAACATTGTGCTAAGTGAAAGAAGTCAATCACAATGGAACAAATATTGTAATGATTTCACTTTTATAAAATGTTCAGAATAAGCAGATCCATAGTAGATTAGTGGTCACTTAATGCTATGGGGAGGGATGTATAGGGAAAAGGGGTGACAGCTAATGGATTTGGTGTTTCTCTTTGAGCTAATGAAAATACTCTATAATTAATTGTGGTGATGGCTGTACAACTCTATAAATATATTAAAAGCCATAAAACTGTAAACTTTAAATGAGTGAATTGCATGGTATATGGATTATATCTCAATAAAACTTTTACCAAAACATTCCAATTTAAAGAACTCTCAGGATCTTTTTTTCCACCCTTCACCTAGAGACAACTTTCATTCTCTTCGTGCAATGAAATTAGAAATGTCTAATGAGGACCATTATTATCTGGGCAAGGACCCTGTGTTAACAAATAGTTGCTGAAATATTCTGAATTTAACAGAGGCATGTGTATATAATATAAACATGTGTCTGCATATACACACATTTATACATTCAAATTTATACACACACATACATTTATTATTACAAACAGCCTTAGCCAGTGTTCAACAGGTTGAACATTTTCTCTCATTTCAGTCAATCACAGCTAGTTCTCCAACAGTCTCCCTAAAGGTTTTATGACCAGGACCAATTAGGCAGTATTGCTTTATTGGATTGTTAAGGCCTGCCAACAGTTTGGTGAATTACACAGCTGTCACTTCAGTACATGAGTGATAGCAGAAAAACAATAAGAGTAACAGAAGCACCCAGTGTACACATCACAGGAAAAAGAAAAGCTTAACTGTTCTAAAGTGTGGGAAACCATCACAAGAAAAAAAGTAGGCATATCCTAGTTTCTGGATATTTTATGTATAGAAGTGAGTCAAGAAAACAGTAGGAATTTAGTAAATGATTGACGTTACTTTACTCCTCCCAATGTGCACAGTCAGATCATTTTAAGACCTTGACATGGTTTGGCTCTGTGTCCTCACAGTAATCTCTCAAATTGTAATCCCCATGTGTCAAGGGAGGGACCAGCTGGGAGATGATTGGATCATGGGGGTAGTTTCTAGATAGACAGTGAGTGAGTTCTCATGAGATCTGATGGTTTAAAAGTGTTTGGCAGTTCCCCCTACCCCTCTCTCTCTCCTCCTGCTGCCATGAGAGATGTGCCTTGCTTCTTCCTCACCTTCCTCCATGGTTGTAAGTTTCCTGTGGCCTCCCCTTTTCCGTATAAATTACCTAGTCTCAGGTAGTTCTTTACAGCAGTGTGAAAACTGAATAATACAGACTTTACAGGTCCTAAGAACTCTTTTTTGGAAATTACACCCAACAGAACATGTAACATACACATATTTCATATACCCTACCATTCCAGATACAAATAGATATAATGAGATAGATATAAAGACATAGACACATACAGAGATGAGTATGTCTATGTCTATCTCTCCACAGACCTGTGAAGACAACTTGAGAGGCTTTGTTACAATTTTCTGAATTTATGATGTACCTTAGTGAAAGTTCTCTGAGAAGTCCATTACGCATGTCAACAGAGGATTAAGTGGGCAAGACATATATTAGGGAAAACATCCGTGTGAAGAAAAATGAAAAAGGGAGGGAGGCAGAAGTCACCTGGAGAGGGTGAGAGGCATCAGATCATGATGCAGGTGGAAACCTCCTAGATTAAGATGCAGTAGAAGGAATTTTGACAAAGTTATTAGGGAGTTCCTGAGACAAAGTCAGTCATATCTCCCAGAAACAGGTTTGCTTCTCTCTGTCTGTCTTGCTCAGTCATTGATTGAGAGCAATCCATGGGAAAGATGGCTTCAGTGCAAATGCTTTCAGATCACAGCAGCTGAAGGCTTTGGTTAATTACACTGACTAGATGAGTTTACAAGATATATTCTCATAGCCACCACCCTATAATTCACAAGCATCATCTGATCACAGACATTATTGTACTGTGAAAATATCTAACTTGTGAGATAGTTTCAAATGCAAAGAAAGCTTTATTAATACTTAATACAGTAGCATAAAGTGAACAGGATACTTGATTTGTAGACATTTATAAACATTTGTTATCTTTGATTTCATAATTTTATTAAATGTGGTGGAATAATTGCAGGAACAACCCCAATTCCTTCCTCCTGTCATGTATGCACATGCTTTGCAATGTGCTTTTGCAACTCCTCCCATCCTAACGGGTGGTCTATTTTCTCACTCCTTAAGTGTGGATTATCCTTTAAATTGCTTTGCCTAGTAGAATGCGCAGAAAAAAAAAATCTGTCTTTTCCAAATCTGAGCCTAAAGAGATTTTGTGTGCTTCTATCTCTCCTTTCCTCCTCTATCTTTGCCATTAGACCTTTCTTGACCTAGCTTTTCGGAATATGACACTATGTGGGAGAGTCAAGTTGGTATGCATGTCTCAGGCTCAGGCCCCATACCTGTAAGAGAATCCAACTAAGTAAGCTCACTAAAGCCACCTAGCAAACTCAGTGTACTACAGACACATGTGAGAGCCTTGCCATGCCCAATCCAAATCTGCAAAATCACCGAGCTGCCCATTTGACTTGTGATCAATAATACATTATTGCTGTTAGAAGCTTCTAAGTGGTAGAGCAATTTATTACTTAGCAGTAGCTAATTATTAAATTAGTTATGAATGGATTTGATACTATATAATTACATACACACACACACACACACACACACACACACACACACACACAGAGCATGTCATAAGGACATAACCACAAGTGAATGGGGCTTTTAACTGCATCCTATACTTTGAAGGAAATTCAGTGCCATTGGTAGCCATGACATCAGACATCAAGAACAGTTTTCCTGTATAGCTGTTGCTTTTATCCCATTACGTCATGTAGTGACTGGGATAAGCCCTAGAGGTCCCTGAGTCAACACTACCATTGGTGGATGACACAGGAAAATTATTTCCTCAGATCTCTCCATAATATTGGGAGGAGATGCTTTAGATTACACTCCAAAGGCATTGAAAACTAACCTTTATGATCTGCTTATTTCTGGCCTCTGTAAGAGGTCTGGCAACCCAAAGGGTTATAAACATGATCTATATCCATGGTATGGCAAATATTTAAAATTAAATGAACAAAAAAAACATTATTATGGCATTAAAAGTTTCATTTATATTGGAGAACACAAAAGTAAATTTCTGTTCTTAGTGTCATACTTGCAATCTCCATCTTCTACTAGAACCTTTCATTTTGTGTTTCAAACCAAAATCAATTTTATATTAAATGAATTATTTTAAATAAAATCAGTCATATTCTATATCTAGACTGCCAAGTGTGATAATTAGAAAGCTGCTTTTATATCTTCATTTAATTTCTGGATAGCAATTTCCTTTGTTAGGAGACCTGCAAACTAAATTATCCACAGTCCTTACCCATAAGATTGAAGTGATAGCTGGGAAATAGGAAGTTATATAGTCCCCTACAGCAGCATCCTCCCCTATACCCATTGACATTTAAACAAGGTCATCAAATTCTAGGCCCTAAAACTCTAGCATAGCCCAAGATTTAATGTTAATTTTATATATTAAAGAGATGCATTTTAAGTTCTCATTTTTGAAAACACTAAGGAGACAGGAGAACTGGGCAAATCATAGACTGAAGGCTGCTAAAACTCCTGTCAGTCAGTCCGCTGCTCTTGTTCTTCAGTCCTTGCACATTGACTGACAGAATAACTGTCCTAGGGCACCGTTCAGATCATGGCACTCCCAGCTCACACACCATCATCAACAGTAAAATCCCAATTTCCCAAAGCCCTCTAAGAGCTGGCTACAGATTCTCTCACCAGCCTTAACCCCTGACAAATTTATCCATGCACCAGACACATCTAACTCTTTACTGTTCTCCCAACTGATTTAAATTTTTTTCCATAGGTTATTGGGGAACAGGTGGTGTTTGGTTACATGAGCAGTTCTTTACTGCTGATTTCTGAGGTTTTGGTACACCCATCACCTGAGCAGTATACGCTGCACACAATTTGTAGTCTTTTATCCCTCATCCCTTTCCCACCCTTTCCCCGAGTCCCCAGAGTCCATTGTGTCACCCTTTTATTTTTTGATACTGAGTCTTGCCCAGGCTAGAGTGCAATGGCACCATCTCAGCTCACCGCAAACTCTACCTTCCGAGTTCAAGTGATTCTCCTGCCTCAGCCTCCTGAGTAGCTGGGATTACAGGTGCCCGCCACCACGCCCCGCTAATGTTTTGTATTTTTAGTAGAGACGAGGTTTCACTATGTTAGTCAGGCTAGTCTCGAACTCCTGACCTCAGGTGATCCACCCGCCTCCCAAAGTGCTGGGATTACAGGCATGAGCCGCTGCGCCTGGCCCATTGTGTCATTCTTACACATTTGCATTCTCATAGCTTAGCTTCCACTTATTATTGCAAACATACGATGTTTGGTTTTCCACTCCTGAGTTACTTCACTTAGAATAATAGTGTCCAATCTCATCTAAGTTGCTGTGGATGCCATTAATTCATTCCCTTTTATGGCTGAGTAATATTTCATCATATATGCATGCCACAATTTCTTTATCCATTCATTGGTTGATGGGCATTTGGGTTGGTTCCACATTTTTAAAATTGTGAATTGTGCTGTTATAAACATGCGTGTGCCAGTATCTTTTTCACATAATGACTTCTTTTCCTCTGGATAGATACCCAGTAGCGGAATGGCTGGATCAAATGGTAGTTTTACTTTCAGTTCTTAAAAAAAAATCTCATTTTCCATAGTAGTTGTACTAGTTTACATTTCCACAAGCAGTGCAGAAGTGTTCCCTGTTCCCCACATCTACGCCAACATCAATTATTTTATTTTATTTTTTTATTATGGCCATTCTAGCAGGAGTAAGGTGGTATCACATTGTGGTTTTGATTTGCATTTTCCTGATCATTAGTGATGTTAAGCATTTTTCATATTATTGATGTTAAGCATTTTTTTCATATGTTTGTTGGCCATTTGTGTATCTTCTTTTGAGAATTGTCTATTCATGTCCTTAGCCCACTTTTTTTTGTGTGTGTGATCAATTTGTTTGAGTTCATTGCAGATTCTGGATATTAGTCCTTTGTCAGATGTATAGATTGTGAAGACTTTCTCCCATTCTGTGGGTTTTCTGTTTACTCTGCTGACTGTTCCTTTTGTCATGCAAAAACTCTAATTAAGTCACAGATATTTATCTTTGTTTCTATTGCATTTGCTTTTGGGTGCTTGGTCATGAAATTCTTGCCCAAGCCAATATGCAGAAGGGTTTTACCAATGTTATCTTTTAGAATTTTTATAATTTCAGGTGTTAGATTTAAGTCCTCAATCCATCTTGAGTTGATTTTTGTATACGATAAGAGATGAGGATCCAATTTCCTTCTCCTACATGTGGCTAGCCAATTATCACAGCACTATTTATTGAATAGGGTATCCTTTCCCCACTTTATGTTTTTGCTTTGTCGAAGGTGAGTTGGATATAAGTATTTGGTTTTATTTCTGGGTTCTCCATTCTGTTCCATTAGTCTATGTGCCTATTTTTATACCAGTACCATGCTGTTTTGGTGACTATGGCAGTATGGTATGGATGGTATGGTATGGTATGGTATGGTATGGTATGGTATGGTATGGTATGGTATGGTATAGTTTAGTTTCACATAGTCTTGCTTTGACTATGCAGGTTCCTTTCTGTTCCATATGAATATTAGGATTTTTTTCTAGTTCTGTGAAGAATGATGGTGATATTTTCATGGGAATTGCATTAAATTTGTAGATTGCTTTTGGCAGTATTGCCATTTTCAGAACATTGATTCTACTCATCCATGCACATGGAATATGTTTCCATTTGTGTTGTCTATTATTTCTTTTAGCATATTTTGTAGTTTTCCTTGTAGATGTCTTTTATCTCCTTGGTTAGGTATATTTCTAAGTATTTTATTTTATTTTTTTGCAGCTATCGTAAAAGGGATTGAGTTCTTGATTTGATTCTCAGTTTGGTCATTGTTGGTGTATAGAAGAGCTACTGATTTGTGTACATTATTTTTATATCCAGAAACTTTGATGAATTATTCTATCAGTTCTAGGAGCTTTCTGGAGGAGTCTTTAAGCTTTTCTAGGTAAACAATCATACCATCAGCAAACAGCAACAGTTTGACTTCCTCTTTACCAATTTGGAAGCCGTTTCTTTCTTTCTCTTGTCTGACTCCTCTGGCAAGAATTTCCAGTTTTATGTTGAAGAGAAGTGGTGAACATGGGCATCTTTGTCTTGTTCCAGCTCTCAGAGGGAATGCTTCCAACTTTTCCCCATTCAGTATTATGTTGGCTGTGAGTCTGTCATAGATGGCTTTTATCACATTGAAGTATGTCCCTTATATGCCAATTTTGCTGAGAATTTTAATCATAAAGGGATGCTGGATTTTGTTTAATGCTTTTTCTGCATCTATTGAGATAATCATGTAATTTTTGTTTTTAATTCTGTCTATGCAGTTTATCACATTTACTGACTTGCATATGTTAAACCATCCCTGCATTCCTGGTATGAAACCCACTTGATCATAGTGAATTATCTTTTCGATATGTTGTTACATTTGGTTAGCTAGTAGTACAAGTTTTTGCATCTAGGTTCATCAAGAATATTGCTCTGTGTTTTTGTTTGTTTGTTTGTTTTTGTTTTATGTCCCTTCTTGGGTTTGGTATTAGGGTGATACTGGCTTCATAGAATGATTAAAGGAAGATTCCCCCTTTCTCTATCTTGTGGAATAGTGTCAGTAGAAATGGTGCCAATTCTTGGAATGTCTGATAGAATTCTGGTGTGAATCCATCCAGTCCTCAACTTTTTTTGTTGTTGATAATTTTTTTAATTGCCATTTTAATCTTGCTGCTTGTGATTGGTCTGTTCAGGGTATTTAATTCTTGCTGATTTAAGCTAGGAGGGTTGTATCTTTCCAAGAATTTATCAATCTTCTCTAAGTTTTCTAGTTTATGTGTGTAAAAGTGTTCATAGTAGCCTTAAATGATCCTTTGTAGTTCTGTGGTGTCAGCTGTAATATCTCCTATTTTGTTTCTAATTGAGCTTATTTGGATTTTCTCTCCTCTTGCTTAATCTTGCTAATGATCTATCAATTTTATTTATCTTCTTAAAGAATAAGATTTTTGTTTCATTTATCTTTTTTTGTTTGTTTCAATTTCATTTAGTTCTGTTGTGATCTTCATTATTTCCTTTCTTCTGCTGGGTTTGGGTCTGGTTTGTTCCTTTTCCTCTAGTTGCTTGAAATATGACCTTAGATTGTCTGATTGTGCTCTTCCAGACTTTTTGATGTAGGCCTTTATGGCTATGAACTTTCCTTTTAGCATTGCCTTTGCTGCATCCCAGAGGTTTTGATAGGTTGTTTCACTACTGTCATTCAGTTTGAAGAATTTGTTAATTTCCATCATAATTTATTTTTGGCCCAATTATTACTCAGGAGCAGGTTATTTAATTTCCATGTATTTGCACAGTATTGAAGGTTCCTTTTGGAGTTGATTTCTAGTTTTAGTCCACTGTGGTCTGAGAGAGTGCTTGATATAATTTCAATTTTTCTTAAAGTTATTGAGGCTCATTTTGTAGCCGATCATATTGTCTACCTTAGAGACAGTTCATTGTACAGATGAATAAAATGTATATTCTGCAGTTTTTAGGTAGAAGGTTCTGTAAAAATCAGTATTTGTTAAGTCCATTTGTACAAGGGTATAGGTTTTGTTTGTTTGTTTGTTTTGAGATGGGGTCCCACTCTGTTGCTCAGGCTGGAGTGCAGTGGCATGATCTCAGCTCACTGCAACCTCTGCCTCCCAGATTCAGGCCATTCTCCTGCCTCAGCCTCCTAATTAGCTGGGATTACAGGTGCCTGCCACCACACCCCATTAATTTTTGTATTTTTAGTCGTAATGGGGTTACTGACCTCAGGTGATCCACTTGCCTCAGCCTTCCAAAGTGGTAGGATTATGAGCCACCATGCCTGGCCCAGGGTATAGTTTAAATCCATTGTTTCTTTGTTGACTTTCTGTCTTGCTGACTCGTCTAGTGCTATCAGTGGAGTATTGAAGTCCCCCGCTGTTATTAGATTGCTGTCTATCTCATTTCTTAGGTCTATTACCAATTGTTTTATAAATTTGGGAGCTCCAGAGTTACCACAATTTAGAATTGTTGTATTTTCCTGTTGTACAAGGCCTTTTATCATTATATAATGCCCATTTTTGTCTTTTTTAACTGCTATTGCTTTAAAGTTTTCTCTGATATAAGAATAGCTATTCCTGTTTGCTTTTGGTGTCCATTTGCATTGAAAGTCTTTTTCCAACCCTTTAGCTTAAGTTTATGTAAGTCCTTATGTGATAGGTGAGTCTCTTGAAGGCAGCAGATAGTTAGTTGGTGAATTCTTATCAATTCTGCAATTCTATATTTTTTAAGTGGAGCATTTAAGCCATTTACACTCAACATTAGTATTGAGATGTGAGGTACCATTCCATTCATCATGCTATTTGTTGCCTAGATACCTTGGTTTTTTGGTTTAGGGGGTTCTTTTTCATTGCATTTTTTGTTCTATAGGTCCTGTGAGATTTACTCTTTAAGAAGTTCTGTTTTGATGTGTTTCCACAATTTGTTTCAAGATTTAGAGCTCCTTTTAGCAATTCTTGTAGTGCTGGCTTGGTAGTGATGAATTATCTCTGCATTTTTTTGTCTAAAAAAGACTGTTATCTTTCTTTCATTTATCTGGCTCAGTTTCACTGGATACAAAATTCTTGGCTGATAATTCTTTTGTTTAAAGAGGCTGAAGATAGGGCCCCAGTATCTTCTAGGTTGTAGGGTTTCTGCTGAAAAATCTGCTGTTAATCTGATAGGTTTCCTTTATAGGTTACCTGGTGCTTTTGCCTCACAGCTCTTAAAATTATTTCCTTTGGCTTAATTTTAGATAACCTGATGACTATGTGCCTGGGCAATTTTCTTTTTGCAATGAATTTCCCAGATGTTCTTTGAGCTTCTTGTATTTGGATGTCTAGGTCTCTAGCAAGGCAGAGAAAGTTTTCCTCGATTATTCCCCCAAATATGTTTTCAAAACTTTAGATTCCTCTTCTTCCTCAGGAACACCAATCATTTTTAGCTTTGGTCATTTATCATAATTGCAGACTTCATGGAGCTTTGTTCATTTTTTTTGTTCTTCTATCTTCGCATTTGTTGGATTGGGTGAATTTGAAAACCTTGTCTTTGAGCTCTGACTTTCTTTTTTATGCCTGTTTGATTCTATTGCTGAGAACTTCCAGAGCATTTTGCATTTCTATTAAGTACATACATTGTTTCCTGAAGTTTTTAAATAGTTTATTTATGCTATTTATTTCATTGAAAATTTCTTCCCTCATTTCTCGTGTCACTTTTTTTACTTCCTTAAATTGGGCTTTGCCTTTCTCTGATGCCATCCTGATTAGCTTAAAAACTGACCTTCTGAATTCTTTTCCAGGTAAATCAGGGATTTCTTCTTGGTTTAGATCCATTGCTAGTGAGCTAGTGTGATTTTCTGGGGGTGTTAAAGAACCTTGTTTGGTCATATTATCAGAGTTGGTTTTCTGGTTCCTTCTCATTTGGGTAGGCTCTGTCAGAAGGAGGGTCTAGTGCTCAAGGCTGCTGTTTAGATTTTTTTGTCCCACAGGGTGTTCCCTTGATGTCTGTCTCCCTTCTCCTAGGGAAATGGCTTCCTGAGAGCCAAGCTATAGTGATTATTATCTCTCACCTGGATCTAGCCACCAAGCAAGTCTACCAGGCTCCAGGCTGGGACTGGGGGTTGTCTCTACAGAGTCCTGTGATGTGAACTGTCTATGGGTCTCTCTGCTATGGATGCAAGCATTTTCTCTAACGGAAGTGGCAGCAGAGTAGAATGGACTCTGTGAGGGTTCTTAGCTTTCATTGTTTAATTCACTCTTTTTGTACTGGTTAGCCTCCTTCAAGGAGGTGGCACTTTCAAGAGAGCATCAGCTGAGGTAGTATGGGGTGGATCAGGTGGTAGGCAGGGCCCTAGGACTCCAAACAGTATATGCCCTTTCTCTTCAGCTATGGAGCATGGGGAGGGGGGGTAGGGAAGGACCATTAGGTGGGGGTAGGGCAAGCTATGTTTTAGCTCAGACTTTCCTGGGCAGGTCTTGCTGTGACTACTGTGGGGGATAGGATTCTGGTTCCTGGGTCAATAGAATTATGTTCCTAGCAGGATTATGGCTGCCTTTACTGTGTCATGCAGGTTGTCAGGGAAGTGAGGGAAAGCCATCAGTCAGAGGCCTCACCTGGCTCCCACGCAATCCAAAAGTCCAGTCTCACTCTCACCATGCACCCCCACAACAGCACCAAGTCTGTTTCCAGGCAGTAGGCAAGCAGGGCTGAGAACTCACCCAAGGCTACCTGGTTCTTAGATGCAAAAACAAGTAGGGCTTTTGTGCTTCCCCTGCCTATAGAGTCTACATACCCAATTCACTCCCTCCTTCGAGTTCTGGCCAGGAGACTTCTTGATCAATTCAAATTGTTAGAAAGTCCCCTTCTCCCTGTGGCATTTTCCCAGTGCCTCTGGTAGTCTTCCCCAAAGACCCAGTATTTGGGGTGTCACCTGGGCCCTATAAGAGCAATCTGCTTCCTTCAGAGGATCTCTGGGTCCTCTCAGCTTTCCTTCTTTGCTCCTGACCTGGGTCAGTCTGGAGCAAAAGTTCACAATGTGAGCCTCCACATGCTGCTCTGTTCATCCGATTGGGAGCTGGAATCTAGTCCTGCCTCCTGTCCACTATGATCCCAGTTGATTTGTGAACTTCCCATTCTGCCTAAGATAATCTTACTGCCCACTGAGAATGCCTCCTCAACTATTTCTGTATGTAGTAATACTGGTATTTTCCACAGCTTCACTCAATAGCTTCAACCCAAATAATAAGTCATTTGCAAATATGTCTGTTTCACCTAACTCACCATAAACTCCTTGTGTTTAGGATACATATATTTCATTTTGGAATACTCCATAATATCTGGATTTGTGCCCCAAAATTACAGGTATAGTAGTAATAATAGTAATCATAATGTAATAACTTAAATAAGAATATGCATGAAATATGTATTTGTGTGTATATGTATATATTCTAATTTACTATCTTAGGATTCAAGATAAGATCACATCTCACATATCTTTTAATATTTGTCAATATAAATATAATCCTCCAACATTTTATGTTAAAGTCCTTATTTCTTTCTCACTTTCCCTCTGCATACTTGGATAGGCCCACATGCCCACATAATAACTCAGTGCAAGGGGCAAGTCATGGACACAAAGACCTCATCAAGGAAGAACGGAAAAACTTTCCAATTCTCTATTGCAATTGCCGCTATCATTGCTATAGACTGAAGGTAAAGAAGACCACTCTTTTTGTGATTCAAATCAACCATTCTTTCCTTATATTTACATAGAGGAACTTTGCAAAGTTATAGCTTTTTTGTTGAAGCTCATTCTTCTAAATAAAAGTGGCAGAGTGGTTTTTCTTTTCTTTTTTTTTTTGTCCTAGAGGGTCTCCCAATTCTACTATAAATTTGTTTACCCTTTTCTCACTGATTTCAGATCTGAACCCTGCAAAGGTCACAGGGAGAGAGAAACAATCTCTGTTAGGTCAAAGAAATAAACAGTTGCATTCTTTCTCCAGAATGCACTGGCATAACTAATAAATATTTCTCAAGTTGCATTCTTCCAGAGGAGATTTAATGTCTCACTTGCCATAAAAAAAGGCAACTGATAATTTGTAAGCAAAATATCCCCTTATTTAAAAAAAAAAAAAAAAAAGAAAGAAATGAAGAAAAAGAGGAAAATGATAGGGAAGCCAATAAAAATATAACTGACCATAATTTCTGAATTTCCGTGAGTTCTGTTATGTGGGAGGCAATATATTAACCATTTTTAAAACATATTTTATCTTCTAATCCTCACAACAACCCTATTGTGCTCTACTGATTGAAGTACTGAAGAATCAAGCAATGAATAATTTTCCTCATTGAAGAGCAGAACTTAGCTCTGCCTGACTCTACTGTTTCTGTTCTAGCAAATTCAACTGCCTGTTATAGCAGTGGGTTTATTAAACTGAATGGAATGCAAGTAGTTTCACACTACTTTCAAGAGGGTACACCTACTTTATCCAATTTATTATCATACTTTTTCATACATTGATAAAGATATATAAAACAAAACTATATTAAGTGTCTGTTCAGGGATTTTTTCTAGGAATAAGTAAACTGGCTCTCTCTTGTCTCAGCATGTTTGCACTGACATCTACTGCATGGCATCCATACCCATTTTCTTCCTATACTGTACCACCAGGGTCTGAAGAGGCAGCAAAATTATCCTTCTACTAAAAGCAATTCCTGTATTTCACAATATTGAATCATCTCATTTTGCTTTTTTTAAAAACAACAATTTTCTCTGTAACATTTTATAGTGACTGTAATTGTCATATAGCCATGGTTGTGGACATGCTACATTCCACAGATCTCTTTTACAATCAGTATTCTTTTTATTCAGATTTTTTCTCCTCTCATTTCCTGCATATGACTATTTGGTGAAATTGCATTTGGATTCATAACCTATGTTTTCAGACTCAGCAGTTAAAAAAATGATGGAAAAAATGTGCTTCTGTCTCCTGCATTGCTAGAAGCCCTATCAAGTTTTGGTGATCTTGATAGATTACCTTGTGATCCTGACTTGTGATTATCTCTTTCATATAATAACCAATGAAGTACCTTCTTGCCTCTAAATATTCAGAGCAATATTTAGAACACACAATATTTAGAATATACACTGAGAAGCACTCATCCTGCAGAAAACCCTGAATAATTTGATTAAAAAAAGAAGAAAACCTCTTGTACTTTTCCATCATAAAGCTAAAAATAGCAGAAGGTATTAAAAATATTCATGTATATGTCATATGCCTGTAAATGAATCAGATCCATATGTAAACAGGGAATTGGAGATAAATAGAAGGTGATTGATGTGGTTAGGCTTTGAGTCCACACCCAAATCTCATTGTAAATTGTAATCCTCATAATCCCCTCATGTCCAAGGAGAGACCAGGTGGAGATAACTGAATCATGGGGGTGGTTTCCCCCATATGTTCTCATGATAGTTTGTGAGTTCTCACAAGATCTGATGGTTTTATAAGGGGTCTTTTCCCCCTTCACTCAGCACTTCTCCTTCCTGCCATTTTGTGAAGAAGGTGCTTTGCTTTCCCTTCACCTTCTGCCATGACTGTAAGTTTCCTGAGGGTCCTCCTCCCCGCCACACTGCCCCAGCCAGGTGGAACTGTGAGTTAATTAAGCTTCTTTTGTTTATAGATTACCCAGTTTGGGAATTTCTTCATAGCAGAGCGAGAATAAACTAATACAGTAAATTGCTATTGGCAGTGGGGTGCTGCTATAAAGATACCCAAAAATGTGGAAGTGACTTTGGAACTGTGTAAAAGCAGAGGTTGAAACAGTTTAGAAGGCTCAGAAGAAGATAGGGAGATGTGGGAAAGTGTGGAACTTCCTAGAGACTTGTTGAATGGTTTTGACAAAAATACTGATAGTTATATGGACAATGAAGTCCAGGCTGAGGTGGTCTCAGATGGAGATGAGGAACTTCTCAGGAACTAGAGCATAGGTGACTCTTGCTACGCTTTAGCAAACAGACTGGTGGCAGTATTCCCCTGCCTTAGAGATATGTGGAACTTTAAACTTGAGAGAAATTATTTAGGGTATCTGGTGGAAGCAATTCCTAAGCAGCAAAGCATTCAAGAGGAAGCAAAGCATAAAAGTTTGGAAAATTTGCAGCCTGATGATGCAGTATAAAAGAAAAACCCATTTTCTGGGGAAAAATTCAAGCCTGCTGCAGACATTTGTATAAGTAACAGGTGAATGTTAATCACCAAGACAATTAGGAAAATGCTCCAGAGCACCTCAGAGACCTTCACAGCAGCCCATCCCATCACAGGCCTGGAGGCTTAGAAGGGAAAAATAATTTCATGGGTTTGGCCCAGGAAACCCTGGCTCTATGCAGCCTCGAGACATGGTGCTCTGATCCAGTTGCTTCAGATCCAGCCATGGCTAAAAGGCGGCAAAGTACAACTTGGACCATTGCTTCAGAGGGTGCAAGCCCCAAGCCTTGGCAGCTTCTATGTGGTATTGAGCCTGTGGGTGCCCAGAAGTTAAGAATTGAGGTTTGGGAACATCTGCCTAGATTTTTGAGGCTCCATGGAAACACCTGGATGTCTAGGCACAAGTTTGCTACAGGGTGGAGCCCTCACAGTGAACCTCTGATAAGGCAGTGAGGAAGGGAAATGTGGGGGTCAGAGCCCCCAAACAGAGTCCCCACTGGAGCACCCCCTAGTGGAGTTGTGAGAAGAGGGCCACTATCCTCCAGGCCCCAGAATGGTAGATCCACCAACAGCTTGCACTGTACACCTGGAAAAGCCACAGACAATGCCAGTCCATGAAAGCAGCCAAGAGGGGGGTGGTACCTGGCAAAGACCCAGGAGTGGAGCTGCTCAAGACCATGGGAACCTAACTCTTGCATCAGCATGACCAGGAATAGAGACTAGGAGTCAAACGAGATCATTTTAGAGCTTTAAGATTTGACTGCCCTGCTAGATTTTACACTTGCATGGGTACTGTAACCCCTTCAGTTTGGCCAATTTCTCCCACATGGAATGGGTGTATTAACCCAATGTCTGTACCCCCATTGTATCTAGGAAGCAACTAACTTGCTTTTGATTTTACAGGCTTTTAAGCAGAAGAAACTTACCTTGTCTCAGATCAGATTACTTTGGGGGACTGTTGGGAAGGCATGATTGATTTTCAAACATGAAAGGGACACTAGATTTGGGAGGGGCTGGGGCAGAATGATATGGTTATGCTTTGTGTCCCCAATTAAATCTCCTCTTGAAATGTAGTCTCCAGAATCCCCATGTTTGAAGGGAGAGATCAAGTGGAGGTACTAGAATCGTGGGGGTGGTGTCCCCAAAACTGTTCTCGTGGTAGTTCATGAGTTCTCATGAAATCTGGTGGCTTTATAAGGGGCTCTTCTCCCTTCACTCAGCACTTCTCCTTCCTGCTGTCTTGTGACAAAAGTGCCTTGCTTCCCCTTTTCTGAGGCCTCTCCAGCTTTGCAGAGCTGTGAGTCAATGAAACCTCTTTCCTTATAAATTACCCAGTCTCAGGTATTTCTTCATAGCAGTGTAAGAATGAACTAATACAGTGACTCATGGTTATTGTCATGGGTTTATTAGCACATGATTTCTTGAGGTTCAGACATATCTCTTATAAATCTGTCTGTCATGCCTGCAAAACATGCATAAGTGGGGCAAGGAGTGTTATTAATTTATTAATTTTGTTTTATTTCCCTAGATGTTAACATTCATGTCTTTCCAACAGCAAAAATACAAATGGAAATATTTTATTTCCAAAATACGTGAAAATTTGCTTTGAGATTTGAAACATCAACTGCTTAACTCTGTTTGAAATCCTATATTCCCCACATCCATTGCTCTTTATTGCTCTTTTATACAACAAGATACAATGAGCAGGAAGAACACACAGCTGGCTGTCGTAAGGACCTGCCACTTACTAAGTGTACCATACAGCAAGTTTCTAAACCTTCTAAGCCTCAGTTTTCTTACCTTAGAAATCAATATAATAATATCTACCCTGATGTGTTGGTGAAAAGATTAAATAGATAATACATTTAAAGCACTTATGCAAAAATCCTCCAGCTCATAGAGGGTTCTCAATAATGGTAGTTATTAGTATCTCTAATTGCCTCTAAAGTTACTTTCAAAAATATAAATGGTCAATAACTATCTAAAACTTAGTTTTGGAAAGATCAACATGTATTACTGATGCCTGGAACTACATTTTCTGAATTCTAATGGCCACTGATCAAGTACATCACAAGCTGACTGAGTGAAATTTCGGTGATGAGGATTTTGTAATGATTCAAGTGCAACAAGATGACTGTAGGGTTGCTGAGGAGAGGAAGCCTTTTCTGCTCCACTCTCCCTAAACTAGTCACTTCAAATGAACTAGCCATGCTTTCCCTGAATATTGGTAAGCTGAAAAGTAGACTGTCCTTTTATGTCCTGTTATGTTACGTTGGGGAGGGAAGGATTGCTATTTTAAACAAGGTACACAGTGAAGGCCTCAGTGTTAAAATACCATTTAAGCAAAACCTGAAAATTTGAAAAAGCTATTTGCATGCATAAAATGAAGGAAAGTATTCCAGGCTAAGGGACCAGCCAATGCTAAACACCCAAAGCAATGTGTTTGTTATGGTCAGAGACACTAAGGACAGCTTGGTTGGAGCCATGTGGTCAGGCTGAGTCTGAGAGGCAGCAGAGCCCTTCTTTTGCTCTTGCAGGGTCTTCTCAGAGCCCTGGAGTTTACTTTACAGGAGGTGGGGAGCCACTAAACATTTCAAGCAGAAGACAATATCTAATGTGTCATTTAAAGGAACTACTATAGCATCTCTATGGATGGATTGTAGGATAGAAGGATAGACGCAAGAAGACCAGGTTAAAAGATTATTGGCAAAAGCCCAGGCAAAAGGTAGGTTGGTAAGCAGACAATGTGATTAAACATGTTTGAGTTCTTGTTATATTCCAAAGCCAGAGCTGACAAGACCTGTGAACAGATAGGATGTGGGATATACTTAAATTGTGGTTAGGACCACAATTATTGATTTGGGCAACAAGAAAAAAATATGATCATTTTCTTAGATGAGAAGACTGATGAAAAGTTTGCACAGAAGATCGAGAGTTCAGCTTGGGACATGTTGATTTTGGGATTTCTATTAGATATCCAAGTTTTTAATAAGAAGCTAGATATTCAAGTTGGCATTTTAAGGGAGAGACATAGGCTAGATACGCAAATTTAGGCATCAACAGCATATCAATTATATGTAAAACATTTAGAATAGTAAGATCTACTGGGGAGTTATGATGCAAGGAGAATTGTTCTCTGGTATACTCTAACATTCAGGAGTTGGGGAACAAAGAAAGTAAATTTATGAAGTGGCTGATGACAAAGACATTAAACTAGGGGTTTCACAGAAGCCAGGTGAAAACATGTATATCCAAGGAGAAGTCATGATATCTGAATCAAATGCTGCCAATAGGTCAAGGGATATGTGGACTGAATTCACCACTGCATTTAGCAATGTGGAGGTAATTATTGACAACAGGAACTGTTCAAGCAAATTGTTAGAGGAGAAACTAGTTTTACAAAGGATTCAAAAGAAAATAGGAGAAAATGAATCAGAAAAAGCAAACATTAACCACTCTCTAAGCATTTTGCTGTAAAGGAACATTAAAAAATCAGATCAGGGCTTGAGTAGAATGTGAGGTCAAAAAAGTGTTTGTCGTTTGCTTTGCTGTTCTGATGGTTGTTTTTTGCTGTTGTTGTTTTGGGAGATGTTTTTGTTTTGTTTTTCAAATAGAGAATAATCTCTCCCCTTCCCATTCTTTCCCTATTCCCTGAGGGACAGACATGGACATTATTGAATTGGAAGTTGGAATTGAATTGATGCAAGCTCATTCAAAAAGCTTTTCACAAGTAAAATCTTTATGAAAATCTTTCTTTACAACTCGGTCCTAGCTGAAAACATTTCGTGATTCCCATGTGAAGGGAAAGCCATTAAGATGTAGAATATTCTAAGATTTTATTTGGCAGTGGGATCTATCTTAAGTATCATAGAAACCATGAATATTGCCTCGTTATCTATATTGATTAAACAATATTTCTAGAAGCTTTCTGTTACTGTTTAAGAACCCTCACAATGGGAGAGATCCAAGATGGCCAACTAGCAGCAGCTCAGGATTGTAGCTCCCAGTGAAAGCGCAGAGAGCGAGTGGACGCCGCACTTTCAGATGAATTTTTGTTGCCCACAGACCGGGAGATTCCCAGCGGAGGAGCCACACGGGTCGCCAGCGCAACTTTTTTGGCTGCCGTGGCTGTTTTGCTGGTGCCCTGGCATGGCGCTTCTCGGTGTGAAG